>PKRV01000933.1:10158-118596 GCA_003709505.1 Hyphantria cunea
GTCAAACATTGACAGGTTATTCAGTCTAGGTTTTACGGTTCTGGGTTCTAGCCCTTTTTAGCCAGTGTTTGACAGACAGGAGACAGCACTGCCATTTATTTGATAGCGGAATTTGATCCCCGGTGGCAGCACTAACCTCAGTTTAATCGTACGATTGGGGCGGTTGGGGAGTCTTTGAGTTCCTCTCAGGGAGAGAAACTCAAAGACTAGTGCGGTCTCAGCTTAAAATTTGGGAGGGTTCTTTATATATTGTATATTAATAATTAATTATGTAGCGTCAATTACGAGACGAATAGTTTCCTTTTATTGAAAATCACGTGAAAATATACTAGAATATAATTATATTATTTGACGCTTGGTGTTTTTAAATTTGATAAGAGAAAAAGCTTCTAAAATACTATTTTTAAATTTAAATAGTATTTTAGAAGTTTTTTCTCTGACCTGACCTGAAATAGTCGATTCATGTATGGCGACCATTTCACAAAACTCACCTTGGAGTCCAATTCTCAGAGAATAGAGATAGAGATTTTCATAAATGCAGTCAATCTGTCTATACATTTTGAAGGAAAATAGTCACTCAAGTCAAAGGCCCTAAAGGGCCGGTGAAACGCGTATTATGTGTAAATTTGGTACTGAAATAAATACAATGACAGCTGATATGTGAGACATCGAAAAATGGACTGTAAGTGGATTTCATTAATGTATGTAATCCAACAACAAAATTTAGTGATATTTAGTTTTAGTGATGACAACAACTGAATTATCAGCAGATCAATCTCAGCAGAAAATACGTCCACTAGTAAATAAGGAAGTTTTGCTGATATGCCGTGTCCAACGACTGACCTGCAATAGAAAAATAGAAACTAACTTAGGTAGAAATAACTATTACTGAATGAAATTCATTCAATCCATTGCTTGGAGAATTCAAACTCAAATGACAATAAATGCAGTACTACAGGATACAATCTAACACTCCAGTTGATTTCAGAAAATATGGCTAAGGATTTTTTGAGTTAGTTACGTAATTATTACTTGTAATTTTTACATGTAGAGTTTAGTTTAGTTGATACTGAACTAGTATAGTGAAAGCTGAGATGTACTAAACATAGTCAGATGTGAAGTATCGAAAAATGAACTGTAAAATATTTAATCTAACAACAAATTTTCCAAACGCTTTTGCGTTTTCGTTTGGAAAATTTGATCGGGTCTTCTCATCGTCGATCCCACAGTGCCTAAAGACGAAAGTCTTCAATGCGTGCTTCCTACCCGTAATGTCATACGGAGCCGAAACGTAGACACTTACGGTTCGACTGGTCCATAAGTTCAAAGTACTCAGCGTGCTATGGAGAGGGCTATGCTCGGCGTTTTTCTGAGGGATCGCATCAGAAACTAGGTGATCCGACAAAGAACCAGGGTCATCGACGTAGCCCACAGGATTAGCAAGTTGAAGTGGCAGTGGGCTGGCCACATTTTCCGAAGAAACGGGAACCGTTGGGGTAAACGAGTTCTTGAGTGGAGACCGCGTCTCGGCAAACATAGTGTAGGACGTTCACAGGCCAGATGGAGAGTCGATTTACGCAAGACGCCCGGCAGGAGCTGGATGCGAGAAGCCATAGATCGAAGTAAGTGGCGTGAAATTGGAGAGGCCCATGTCCAGCAGTGGACTGCGATAGCGTGTTGATGACGATGATGAACAAATTTCAGTGAATTTTAGTTTAGTGACGACAACATTATCACCACCATTTACTAAAAATCATTTATGAAAAAAATTTAAATGTGACATTTTTTTCGAGATTGGTTGAGTACAAAGAACAATAGAATATAACCCCTGAATACAATTCTGTGCTTTCATGTTTCAACAAACATATGTGACCATTTTTATCATTCGAATATCAGTCTTATTTCCTATACTTAAGAATCACTAGTAAAATATGAAAGTTGCAATTCTATCGTGTCCTACTTAAAACGTTTGTGTTGCATGCTGAAATAATTTTGTACAGCCAAATAAAAATAATAGGATGTCGTCTCGCATGGAGCGTCATCGATTTCTTTAATTTTGAGGGATTTATTTCTTTTATTACGCTTATCATTCATTTAAATTAGAAAATCGTTTCAGTGTTGTTACGTTGTTTGTTTATTTCATCAAACTCGCTACGTTACGTGTTGGAAATCTTTTTAAAGAGTTCAAAGATTTTTGTAGTTTACACAGTGATATTGTCTTGTAATATTATATGAATAAACAACCACGGCTGTGAGTAGATAGTTCTGCTTTGAGTTTGGGGCTATCAAGTCAGCGCAGCGTAATCAAAGCATTTTTATTTCGTTGCGGACGCCATGTTGTTATTTACTTTGTGATTTTACTACGTATGGGAAGGTAGTGATATGGGTAGTTTATTGTGTTGTGCCGCTACATTGCGTGTGTGAGCATGTTGGAGGATGTTCCCGTCCACGGAAGTCGTAGCGACTCCCGAACACCAAAAGCCGTTAGTCACCAGAGGAATCTTAGCCTGGATTTCAGGTATGTAAATTTCTAAATTTCTCATATGTTTATTGTGTTTGTTGACAGCGAAAAATAATTCGTCTGATCATGGTTTTAAGTCAGCCGTTTGTTACCGATTTTGAGGTCCTGTAGGAATGAGTACCTAATTGTGTCCATGAATTAAAAATGTTACAATACTAAACAAAAGTTGTGTTACTGACTTTAGATCTTATTCACAATATTATTATAGGAAACATCTTGGTTTAACATAAAATTTGATTCTCTATATTAAAATATAGAGAATCAAATTTTACTTTTAGAATGTTAAATTTATATCAAAATACTTAAAATTAAATGTGATAAGATATCTAAAGTTATCTATGGTATATATCCGTAATTGGAAGTTCATTAACAGATTATCTGTATCAGAAATTATTTAATTTTAGGATATTTACATACAGTCAAGGTAGATGCAATTTACTTGCGAATAAACATTTACCCTAAATCAAACTATCATAGTCCGTTGTCGAAGGAAGGTTTCACCAAGGAGAGCCAACTTAACTAACTTTTACTTAATCAACCCTAAATAATCTTGGAAATAATAAAGGCTAGGTCAGTGATAAATATTTATGTAAACTGTTTAAATCAAATCCATGATCACTAGTGTCCTAGAATGTTAGATTAAAGATTTTTAAGCCAATAAACAGTGTAATTTTATATATGTATTTATAAACTACTAACATCTATTATATAGTCATATAATTTTTTACTAGAATCTAATGAAATTTTTTGGATTATTTTCAAATTGGAAGCTGAATTGACAAACAAGGAAATTGACATAGTAAACTAAAAAAAAACATGCTGTCTTTACAGCAGTATGTAAATTATTGATATGATATCATAATAAGAATTTAAAAACTAAACTATATCATATCTGTAATAATATGCATTAATATAGATTAGATTAATGAACAAATTAAGTAGACAATCTTTTCCTTCAGTTAATAACAAGCTTTAACCAAGTACCAGCATGGACACAGGTGCATAACTTGGTCAGATTTCAGGGTAATAGGGGTAAGTTCGCTCATAGTACACCTAGTGTAACAAATCAAAATATTGTCAAGGTTAGTTAGGTGAAAACACCTAAAGTCATTGCCTGCCTGTGTCGATCCATAACTTCTGGTTTCCAAAATATATGGCGTAGGGCCGTTTTATTAATTTTGTCTAAACAATATTAAACTTTTATTACTTATACCTATCTCATTAAATTATTTGTGAGTAAAATTTTTCTGATTTTTGTTTTGGTCTTCATGTGTGGTCCGTTTTCGGTTATATATAAAACTACACTTAAAATAATATTTAAATTATACAATACATATTGTGATAATATAAAAAAAATGCACATAAAACACTAACTACATTCATATATTATGTATAATCTATTACTTTCTATTCTAACATTTTAAACTTTCTAATAACTATTCAGTTAATTTGACTTAAGATATGGTTATGCTTTTGAATCTTGATTTAAAGTATTTATGACAGAGACAGACCGAAAAGTAATTAAAATATACTGTATACCCATTATGTAAATATATTTTTTTTTTGAAACAGAAAAACTTAAGAAGTAAAGTTAGGAACAGGAGTAACCTTGGGATCACCTAGTAAGTTATGCTAAGCATTATTACTGCCATTCCAGGCACTGTATATTATTAGTTTTATTCATAGGTGGGGTATGTTGTGCTCTAGTAAACTTGTATACACCTGTTACTTGTTTGAAACACACATGTAAGATGGTAAAGTTTTACCAGTATGTAATAAAGTGACTACTTTGTAGGAAAGTGAAGGAATTACATGATAAAACAAATTGCCTAAAACATAGGTTGTTCTAATTTTATACACTTTTTACACTCTCTTGAAAAGTAGTTATTTTTGACTTATGATGAACTTTTAGCATTTATTTATTTTATTTTTATTTTTATTTTAAAACTTCATGCACACATGTACAACGGCGGGCTTAATGCCCAAGGCATTCTCTACCAGCCAACCTTTGGATGGTGTAGAAATTTTGTGGGGTAGATGCATTGTGGTGGGAAAAAAAAAATATATATATATATTCGTGAAGTTACAATATATACATAAAATATAAATAAATATATATACACATGCATTTAAACTTCTGTTATGATGACATCTTCGTAGCCTTTATTATACCCACGATCAGCTGCGGTCGGCTACTAGTTCAATCAGCTTTACTTGAATATAAGTATTTGCATGAAACTACTGTCATCGGATCACGGCTCTCCGGGCTACTGTTAAGAATTTCTTGTAAGAAAAACCCAACATAATTCCGAACCGGTAATTGGACCCCGGGACCTCTTGATTGGCAGTCGCTTTTTCTAACTGCAAGACAAACAAGGCGGTTTTAGAATACACCTTCCTTTAACCCTTCTGGGAATAAAAGAGACATTGGTATATCTTAATGTAATTAACTTTGTTAGTAAAAATAAAACTTTGTTAGTAAAAATAATACATTCAGAAAGGTTCCACAGTGGCCGTTTATCATTTTTACACAATAATATAACATTTTTATTTCAGGTAATTACTAACTCCAGTACTTAGTAAGAGTAGGTTAAGTAATTGGATGAAAATATTCCATATGATGTAAACAGTGTAAAGTATTTTTTCAGTCAAATGAATATAATCTTAGCATTTTGACTAAAAACATTGTTTTCACTGCTAGATAACTTACCAATGTTTGTCATAATGATGCAGTTCATCCAGTTTGTAATGTGAAAATATAACCACAAACAACATAGCTTGGAGTTTAATTGCTGACTGTAATTTATATTGCTGTTGAAGCATAAAAAACTAAAGAACATCATAACATATAGGTAAATTACATATTATAATTTCAAAATTAACTCTGTTACACTTTCACAGTTAAACCGTTACACCGATTTCAATGAAATTTGTCATGGGGATACTTTGATTCTTGAGGAACTCGGTAATGAGGTATATCATGTCTTATTGTTAAACATGTCATTGTATTGAATAACCAAACAGAATCACAATTAATGTCAAAGGGCAAAAGGAACTGCAAAATAACTTATTTGCACTACTTTAATGTGTAATATTTTTTTTACTAGTATGATTAGTAAAATTGATTAGAACATATTTACGCGTAATTTTTCTGATTTTTTACGCCATCAATATAGTTCTGTTTGGCTATTAAAGAAGATGTAAACATAGATTGTGCGGTATGTAGGGCGTCTTTGACCGCTCTCTGCCCAGGTGAATGTACGAGGGCGAAAGTAAAAGTGAACTGCGTCTCGACGGAAAGCGGCCACCATGATTTCCTGACGTATATATTCGACGTCATTTATTCTTTTAATAACCTTGAACCTGTGCATATCAATAAAAGTCTTCGTCTATTACTTATCTTGCAAGATTGAGGTTTATATTCACTCGAGTTCTTTAAGGCATGTGCGAAATTATTCACCGTCTACACAACCAAAAATTGAACCTCCTAGAAATACTCAATATTGAAAATTATATTTTCTCAGTTACACACTTTTACATTTGGTTAATTATGGGACATAGTACATGTCCCATAATTAACCAAAACTGATCTTTAATCATATTTTAAGGCTATTGACTCGAGGAAATTATGCTTGGCTGTGGTCTCTCAATAGACGTTCTATAAATCTACATCCAAAAGTTTTTTAGTTTCTCGTATTTTGAACTAGGAACTCGCTCCGGCCTCACACAAACGATATACGAAAACCTTCCTCAAGAATCACTCTACCAATTGGTAAAAACCGCATAAAAATCTGTGCAGTAGCTTTTGAATTTATCGCGAACACGCAGACAGACAGACGCGGTGAAGGACTTCATTTTATAATATGTATTGATGTTTTACGAGAGTTCTATTGTCAGGTTTTATTATTTTGGTAGAGTTGTCTATCTGAATTAGGTATATGTGTTTATCAGCTGGCGTTTAATCGCAATATCATTTTTTTATTTCTGTTTATTCATGTCACACTCTGTAAAGCATGTCACGTTTTAGATTATACTAGACATGTATGTAGTTGGGTATATTTTTGTACCTTTTACATTCGATAGTTTACGTTCAGAATTAACAAAAAATTTAAATGTTATATGGAATACCGACTCGACCATACCGACTCAAAAGGCCACCTTAGTATCTAACTGGCTAAATTTATGGTCTTTCATCATTATCATCATTCTTTCCTTTATAACTGAACTTAAATATTGTTCATAGTAACAGACTGACGGCCATGTAACTACAGTATACTAACGTCATCTCGGTGGCATTCGCATCCATTACCACTACAAGGTTGACGAATTGACGATCTTCATTATTCTTAATTTATAAATGTAAGTTCTTTTTGTGCACCATTGGAGCCTGTATTGTCATGGTTAATGATTGCCTTGCTTGGCGAGTTCCTCTAAAGCCTCTTTAACTTAATTGTTCATCCGTGTTATGGCATACGGTAACTGAATAACAGTACGCGATTATACAAGATAATATTGGTTCAGGAAATTATAAAATTTAATATTTTGATTTTAAAAAGGCGTGGATGGCGTAATTAGCCACTTTACTTTCTGAGCTGATACTTGTGGGTTCGATCACCATATAGGTCTCTGTGTGATCCTCAAATTGTTGTTCTGAGCATGGATGTTATATGAATCCGTTTCACGTATATTTGTAAATTCTACCACGACAGGGAAAAGACTTTTAAATTAAGGATTTTATCAATATTTTTTTTTATTTTTATCAATATTAATACCTGAAGCAAAAACTTTGTAGCCCTTTTTACGAAAAATTCGCATTTACAGAATACAGAAATTTCACACACTTTTCGTTTATATAGAGAAGTGCAGAATATAATTTTTTTTTAAAAATAACTTATGCATAAAAAATAAAATTAATAAAAATAACATTCCCCACACTATCATGCGTATGACACACTCATACACAAATATCCCATATATCTTTGTATTTTGACATACATACAAATGTATGTATGTCAAAATACAAAGATGATTTATATATATATACTGTCATACTGAATATCAAAAGTAGCAATGATTAAAGAGGTGTAAATAAATAGCCTTAGACGAAAGAAACCCTTAAAATTTCTAACTAAAAAATTAAAAGAAGTCTGGTCGAATTTCGACCTATGGACGTCCACTAGTCATTATAAAACAGCTATTTACATACTTTTTCTAAGTACACATATAACTTGCTAATGCTTCTTTGAAGCCTCGATTAGCTTGAAATTGTTGAAGGTATGATATTTCATCCTTACCACCGGTGAATGAACAACGTATGTTGTTACATTGGAAGTAAAAGTTCTGCTAACAGAAAAAGTACACCTTTTTTATTATTAACTC
This sequence comes from Hyphantria cunea, assembly GCA_003709505.1. Lineage (NCBI taxonomy): Eukaryota > Metazoa > Arthropoda > Insecta > Lepidoptera > Erebidae > Hyphantria > Hyphantria cunea. The sequence continues at coordinate 18,059 of PKRV01000933.1, forward strand.
TAGTTAAGTCTAATTTTTCACGACATTATCTTAATTTCGCTACTTATTAAAGAACTTTTAAGTATGCTTATTGTTGCTAGTAACCGGTTGTATGATTTAGTTATAACCGAATCATGCATTTAGCAACGTCCTGGTTACATTCTAATTCGTTTTATTAAGCGAGTGTACCAAGTCACTTACTAATTATTGTTGACCCTTCATTATTGCTAATCAACGTTGGTATTCGAGGAATGCGACACGCTACTGGCCGAGACGCCACGATTATTAAACTCGCTAGTTCATTGTTATCGTCCAAATTGGCCGGACCTATAGCCCGCGATACAATCAAGTTATAAGATAAGGCACTAAGAATAATTTTCATTCAGCAACTGTCACAGATACCGCTCAAGTATTTATGGCTAAGGATATTAGCATATTTTTTCATTCAATCCGTGCAACGCTTGCGTTCTTGGTACATGATATGTGTGCTGACTAAAATTTTAACACTTAGTAGAACAGTATTATTATACATACTAAGGTATACAATTTTAATCGTCTTATTAGTGACATCATCATCATCAGCCTATCGCAGTCCACTGCTGGACATAGGCCTCTCCAATTTCACGCCACTTAGTTCGATCTATGGCTTCTCGCATCCAGCTCCTGCCAGCCGTCTTGCGCAAATCATCGCTCCACCTGGCTTGTGGACGTCCTACACTACGTTTGCCGAGACGCGGTCTCCACTCAAGAACTCGTTTACCCCAACGGTTATCGGTTCTTCGGCAAATGTGGCCAGCCCACTGCCACTTCAGCTTGCTAATCCTGTGGGCTACGTCGATGACCCTGGTTCTTTGTCGGATCACCTCGTTTCTAATGCGATCCCTTAGAGAAACGCCGAGCATATACCTCTCCATTGCACGCTGAGCGACTTTAAACTTATGGACCAGTCGAACCGTAAGTGTCCACGTTTCGGCTCCGTAAGTCATTACGGGTAGGACGCACGCATTGAAGACTTTCGTCTTTAGGCACTGTGGGATCGATGATGAGAAGACCCGACGAAGTTTCCCAAACGCTGCCCAACCCAGCTGGATTCTTCTGTTCACCTCGTCCTCAAAGCTGTTTCTACCTAACTGCAAAGCCTGCCCGAGGTATACATATTTTTGAACAACTTCGAGAACGGCACCGTGTACCGCAACCGGTTCCGGTAGTACATGTTCCTTGAACATGACCTTGGTCTTGTCGAAGTTCATCCGTAGGCCGATGCGCACAGACGAGTCAGCCAGGTCGTTCAGCATCTGTTGTAGATCCCGCAACGTCTCTGCCATGATGACGATGTCATCTGCAAATCGCAAGTGAGAGATGTATTCGCCATTGATGTTGATACCGCGCCTTTTCCAGTGCAGCGTCAGTGACAATAATTAATTAAAAATTATTTTTAATATAATATCAACCTTTTGGCGTCCACTGCTGAACGAAGGGCTTTTTTGTTTTGTGTTTTTTTTTGTGATAGACTAAAGCCAATTAATTATGTAATGATTTAGTCAGCTTTGAGTTGTTAAATTTCAATTTTTAATGTGGCGTTGACTGAATGTTTTAATTTCCTTGTTACTATTTTCTAAGTAAGCGAGGTAGAGATTTGTTGTCGGTTTCATGCGTGGCTTAATATTTATTATAACTCAAGCCTGCTCAAGTTTTCTATTTGGACAGGTGCTACAGCTGAATACGAACAGATCGTGGGACCGTATTCGAGACCAACCAGACTTATCGCAACTACTAGCTGGATGACAGGAAAAAACAAGGAACAATTGAGGAAAAATTAAACGATACACCCGTTCCTCTACAAATATCATCAAATACTAGCAGACGCGACACACGTCGTTCTGTGGGAAACTTTATGATTTTTTAATAACAAAATTAGCTAAATTTTCGTTTTAAGAGAATCATCTTGACACTTCAACGTATATATTTAAGTATATATTCGACTGCCTCGGTGGCGTAGTGGTTGCGTATGCGACTGCTATTCTTGAGGTCTCGGGTTCGATTCCCGGGTCGGACCAAATGTTTGTATGATCTGCAAATATTTGTTTCGGAGTTGGGGTGTTATCTATGTATAATATGTATGTATTTACAAAAAAAAGCGTATTTATGTATTTATATCAGTTATCTGGTACCCAAAATACAAGCTCTGCTTAGCTTGGGACTAGATGGCGTTGTGGGTAAGATGTCCGAAATATTTATTTATATATTCATTCTCCGGTTTGTCTTTTAGAAATACTTTGTTTTTCTTTATATAGAATATGTAAGTTAACAAGTCTCATGATGTGTAGTTTATAAAAGAATAAGGAAGGCCATTTGTGTTAATATTGACACTGGTTGAACTGTGTTGGTTGTCTGTGAATTCATGGTACTTTTCCTATCCGCCAGCCCCAGTGGTGAACGGGTAATACCATATTGTAGTAATTTTGACTTTGCCGTTTTTTGTATTTTTATTTAAAGTTTAAGGAGATTCTTAAGCACAGTTGATGTGTAAATGTATAATTGATTATGTATTTTACTGTACGATTATTTGTTTATCTTGGCGGTTGAGTCAGACTAGTTATTTTTGCCACATATTAAACGTGAATCTTATTTTTGTTTATACGTATAATACCGGCGTCAGCTGATAATTCGGTGCTCTTGTACCGGACAACCTTGCAGTCACGCGGCAGTCATTGGATTCAACTCGTTGCGGTTAGTTTTACATAGTATACGACACTAGTGTGGTATTAATTAATTTAATTATCAGTTATAAATAGTGATGACGAAATTAGTGGTTTAATTTAAATTTCAACTTTTATAGTGATATTTTATTTGTGCATCTATTGTATATTTATTTAAATATCTTTAATAATATTTCATACTTTAATTATAAGTAAAGAATTATTAACGTAGATTAAATTGCCTTATAATAAAAAATACGTTATACCATCCATGCGTACAACCCTTAAATAAAAAAGGAAAGAGTGAAAAAATTCCCGTACTAAGATCGAGACGTAAGAATACAACAATTTATTTAGGAATAGTTTAAGAAATATTTGTATTTCTTAAACAAACATTTGTAATAAACTTAGCTTTGATCAAACACCACAAATATTTGAACAAATAAAAAGCCAGTGGCATTATAATCGATGAATAACAGCAAAACGAAACGATTTCTTATATTAGCCAGTTCACAAAGTCCAAGACTATCAGACGACTCCATATCATCGTATGCATCATTTGCAGCTTGTTTACCGAGCGTGTTGTTGAACAAATCTTTCAATATTGAGCTGTTAATGTTCATGAGAAGTGTAGCAAAACATCTAAATGTGTATGCATAACTGTGACTTCATTTTTGAGTTGAATATATACCCATACCATAACAATAACTGATCTTGTTTTCCATTACGCTAGTTCGCACGAATGTTCGTCACTAGTTCAGACATAAATTCATAGGAAGGTTTACAATTCGGCTAAATATTTTATTGTGTATGTAATATCAGTTCGCCATTTTTAAGGATAAAATAAATGCAAAAAGTATAACTTTTAAGTAACGTCTTTTCTAAATCAAGTGTAAACTGAGAACGCAATAAATATAAACAAGGTTGGTTGGTTGGTAAGATGCTATAAGCTATAGAAGACTTTAACTAGAGAATACACTTTCATAAGTAGTCGTAATCTCAAAGGTCAGAAAATTAAGGAGGTATTTTGGTAAAGTGTGTTGTATCGCCAAAGAGAATTGGTTATAGTTCTAAATTTTTCTGTTAATTTTAGAGTAATTTGAAATTCGAAATCAGAAGTAATCGCATTCAAATTTTAAATAACTAAGGAAACAGTTCACCTTGGGGGAAAAAAGGTAAACAAATTTATTTTTTTAAAACATAATTAATCTATTGTTTCATGGTTTAAAGCTAACCATTTATTATTTTGTTGAGGTAATTTTAATGAATACATTTTTAAAAATGTCTGACTTATTTAAATTTTGTATATTGAGATTTTTTTTCTGTAAAGCATTCTTAATACATTGTGTAAGATTGATTGTAAATATATAAATATTTTGTGGTTAAAGACCCAATTAAATATTGTGATATTTATTATCAAACCAACATTTTCAGGGTAATCCCAAGCACCATACTTAATATTATAGCAATAACAAATGTAAATAATATATTAAACATAACTTAGCATAGGAAAATACTAAATATATTTATTAGCTGTATTATTTTCCTCCTAAATACAAACAGGCACTGGATACTATTAGCCTGGTAAAAGTAATACTTATAATATATACAAATAAATAAAATTGGAGTCTGTTTGTAATATTAAATTAACAGCTTTTTACTAAATGCATGTGTATATATATACACCGTACATATATACCAAAATATCATTTTGTGTTGTCCGTTTGTTCCGGCTAATCACTGAAACGGCTGGACTGATGGCGATTTTGACGGGATTTTTACTGGCAGATAACTAATGCAATAAGGAGTAACTTAGAATACTTTTTCGACTAGCTTCGCCGCTATTATGAATATGTTATCTAGATCACATAATTATTGTGCTTGTGTAATTATTAAACTTATCTGTGCTCCAAATTTAATAGACATTACTTCGACGATAGAACGCCTTAGATCAAACGTCTTATTTTCACAGAATTAACTTTACACAATAAAAAGCAATACCAAATGGATTCATCACCACGTTTTTTTTAAATTAAAATAGATGTTAGTTACAAAAAAAAATATATTTGGAAACAAAATATTTTAAGTGATACCTATTGTTACTTATAAGCCATTAGTGTTTATTGAATTCAATCATAACGGTGGCATCGCATTAGCTCTCATGGGACGTATAACGGATCTAATGTATAGAACAGAGAGGACCCATTGTGAGCCGAGACGGGACCATAATGCGTCTTCCCACGGATTTATATCGAGGTCGGACAAAGGCTGCTACACACGATCTACATTTGAAGTGTTGACGTCAGACGTCAGACACAAGAAGCGAGTCTCGTTCCATTGACTACACACATGACAATCGATACGGGTGCATGTAGGTTAGTTTCATATGAATGCATTTGCCGTTTTCATTTCACATTTAACTCGTAATATAAAAAAAATACACACGTTTGTCTAATATCTGCCATTACATTGCCTCACAATACCACTTCAATTGTGTATGTGACGTCAACGACGAATCTCCAACGATTACACCCAAATCTCAATGATTACACCCCTACTGCCGGTTACAAACCTTCAGTTTTAACTGAACAGTCGAACTGTTCAGTCGAAATGTACGTGTGTGGGCAAACCTGAAAATTGGACAGTTGAACTGACAGCTTATTGGAAATATTATTACATAAAACTGGTCAGTCAAGGTGTGTAGCAAAAACTAAACTTCCCTCCCTGTTCTCCCTGTTGCTATAAATCTAAATTTTGCTGTTAATATTTCATGTGGTGATATAGCACTTTTCATAATTGTATCTTGTTTCATTATTATAGGTGTGACTAAATCAAGCAGATGCAAGTATTTTTTCATCCTAACTTAAATAGTTATTATAGTTTTTTGGACACATCTCTCTCACAACAAATTATCATGCTAATATTTTTTTTTAATAAATAATGTTACACCACATGTTTTTCCTTCTTTGCCTTTTTTTTCTAAAGTGCATAACAGACCAATAATTGCCACAACGTCATTTGATGATCCCAATGCGACGTGTTACTTCGAACGCAAAAAGAGCACAACTGAAATAGCTGAACATATGTGGACACTAGGAACGCCAGTTTTAACTGAACAGTTCGATTGTCCAGTTAAAATGTGCAGTTAAAACTGAAGGTCTGTAGCCCATATAAAACTTTTTGGTAATTTAAATTATCCTTCAAAATTATTTTTGCTTGCTCGCAAATCAATTATGATTTATATTTTTTTTGTTATAAAATTATACTTCTTTAACGCTTAACCAATTATGTATTTAATTACTCCTTAAAAACGATATAATTATAAAAGTTATCACAAAATAGAATAGATATTAATTTAAAAACTAAGTATAGTTTTTTAATGACATTGCGTTAGTTAGTTCCGATTTTCAATTTTATTTTAAAAACNTATTACTCCTTAAAAATGATATAATTATAAAAGTTATCACAAAATAGAATAGATATTAATTTAAAAACTAAGTATAGTTTTTTAATGACATTGCGTTAGTTAGTTCCGATTTTCAATTTTATTTTAAAAACCCTCGATGACTATGACTATGTTTGATAATTTTTGAGCTAAAATATATCTACAAACTTTAAAATATATGTTATTTAATAAGTTAACTATCTGATCCACGCCACCTCGTTCCTGATGGTAGTTCCTGAGATTAGCGGATTCAAACAAACAAACTCTTCAGTTTTATATATTAGTATAGATGATCACTACGTTTAGTTTTTGCAAAAACTTGAAATATTATTCAGTTAACTTACTTATTTTGTGTCCATTGTGTTTGTGTTTTTGTATGTGTGGGAACCCCCATATGTCATCGCCTCACCCGGGCTCATGATTAAGTATTTTGTCGAAATCAAGTCGACTAGACACAGATCTTGGGTATACCCTAGAAAGGAAGTCTGCAAGAAGATTCCATAAGCTAAGGTGTTATAGATAGATAGGTATTCTTTACTGCGCACCATAGGTATTCTCCAAGATACGATGTAGAAAATAACAAATAAAAACAGTGGTACAATGGGCGGCGTTATCGCAGTCTGCGATCTCTTCCAGGTATCCTTTGGATGAACTATACTCGTAATTTGTAGTTTGCGGTTCACATTTAGAATTTGCGTAGTGATGTGTGCGTGAAGTGAGTGTAGAATTAAAAATTGCGAGGCTTTTTTAGGTATTCAAAAATTAATCATTTGTTATGCATATTCTCTCTAAGCCTTTAATTTCATTTCACAACCTATGGTCTACCACACTACGCTGACCAGACTGGTTAATATAAGATTTGGATGTCGTAATAAAGATGTTCCCGGATCCCTTCTGTCTCTGGCGCTGAGTGGCACACCGTGTGGTTTTTATCGGTTTGATTCCGACATACCGCCCCGCCACTAACATCGGTAGGGTGACGGCCCGTGGGGCGTCAAAAAAAAAGAATTTGTGAAAACAACCGCGGGAGAGCTACGCTTCGACATAGATGGGCCGGCTCGATCGGGTGGTACAATGGCTTCACAGAAAACCGGTGTGAAACAGAGCTTGCGCTGTGTTTCACTAAGTGAGTGACGATACCGGAGGCCTACATTCCAACCGTATGGCAACACACTTGTGATGCCTCTGGTGTTGCGGGTGTCCATGAGTGGCGGCAATCGCTTACCAACAGGCGATACGTATGCTCGTTTGCCCCTATTTAAATAATAAAAAATAAACTATTTGCGGTAAAGTTGTCTTGCGTAATTTGCTTTCTTAGTCGCCTCTTGTTAACCTATGGCATAAGAATAAGGGTAGTGATATTCTGTATTTTTAATCCGCTGCCACACGGAGCATTCTCTATGCATAAATACTTTATACAAAACCCTTGTTTGTAATACCCGCTACTGTTGTCGTGTGTGTGTCGAGACGTAGACTTTGACATCATTAGTAGCCTACCATTAGTCGTACCGATTAAAAATACAGTCTGAAGTGGACTTAGTTACATGACTCATGCTGCTTAAAAGAAGATAATAAATGACGGATTTTTAAATAACGGGACAGTGATATCATCGACTCTGCTATATAAATATGTAATGATGCGTTGTTGATAAAGTATAAAACTAACCGAGGTCCAATTTTAGGCGTTAGATATAGTGCCAACGATGTCAGTTTAATCAGCCTACACGGTGTGATTTTCGTATCGCTTAGAGCCCATGTTCAGTCACTAATGACATAAGTATACCTACTAAAATAAATAAAGAATTGCCAGTAGTTTCGGCATTAATTTACATTACTTTTATCCATTACCGGTTTATTGTAGACAATATACTAAAGCTAGAAGCCTGCCATCTTTGTAGTTGTGACAGAATTTGTTTTTCTACTAAAACTTCGCATACGTAAGGTACCTTAGAATTACACAGTAATGAAAATTTCAAACGGAAGAAGTGTGTCTATTCAGAAAGAAGAGCGGTAGATGTTTAAAAATTAAGCTGAGACAAGTAGTCGCTGACCTCTAATGTAGGTTTCTAATCTCCATTTTGAGAACAGTGTCATCAGTTTGTCGTTTACTTAAACAATTTTAGACAATCAGAAAATATAGGAACTGTAAGGTACTTTTCATATTCCATCAACTTATATACTTTGCTAGTGATGACGCATTTCATAATGAGCCTGTAATAATAATAACATCTATAGCGTTAGTGTTCTATGTATAAATGTTTCTACAATTTCCTGTGAATCTGTCTGTATCGTCGCGTTTTATATTTGCGAGTTGACTCATCGTGACTTTTTTCATCATTTGCTGTGTATTCCGAGTGCGAATATTGAGACAAATGGGTGTCACCAAAACATACTATGACGTTATTAATTTTCTCTCGTTGGATCGCAAATATTATCAGTCTTTGTTACATTTTATATATTTATGAGGTCAATACGCCTCGTTGGATGGGAAGAGGCGATGACCCTACGAAATGAGGATGCCCCAGAAACCCTCAAATAGATTGGTTGGCTGTTATACACATGGTATTCGAACGCACCCCTACACAATTACCAAGCCTATGTGGTAATGGTGGTAACCATTAATCGTAACGTAAATTATAGGTTAAATCGTTGATGAGAAATTTTCTCTAAGCACAAGCAACGTTTAATAAATAGGATCTTAATTGGATTTTGGAATTATAATTTCAGGGCGTTCGTATATTTAAATAGTCAAATCAGAAACGTCTTGTTATTCAAATCAGACGCTTGTTCTGAATTTCAATCACCTCCTTTTATTTGAAATTATTTCTTTGGACGAAATACTAACAAGCCATTTTCTATTTTTAGAAACAATTTGTCTTATAAAAAAATTATGGTCCATTTTGGTTCAAGGTGTTGCGATGAACGCTTTAACGAAATTGAGCTACGCTTAGTCACTTGTGGGTTATACGAGGGAGTAGTGACACAATAAGCGGAAACCATCAATCAGTGACCGTCACCCACGAGAGTTTACGAGAGGGTCCACTGGTATTATATCTGCCCACAGGCTATACAACTGGCCCCCTTACCGTGTCTCAAGCCGATGATTTAATCGCCGTAATCACTGGGGTCAAGGAACTAGGCCAGTTAACATGAACATGCACTAACACATGTCTGATTATGGTATCAGACATCAGATTTAGATACAAAATGGTGAAGGTCAATAGAATTACAAACAATTCCATTCTACTCTGATTTAGACTATCGTATTTATGTTCGTTGCTTGGTAGTACAATATAATAACTACAGTGACTCCAAAAAAAAAGTTATCCTTCAGAAATAAGCAGATCTTAATTTTGAATCTGTGGTAGTCATGCTTACTGTGACGTATCTGATAGCTCGGCAATTGCCATGGAAATCCTTGAGATGCTTTTTCAAGGAATTTGTCTACTGCTAATAAGACCATTTAGAAGTGTGAAGATGATTTAACAATATGCCTGCGTGTACATAATGTATAAACGCTCTAGCCTGCCGTAAGTTCTTTCGCCTATTACTATTTTAAAGATTTTCATGAATTTAAAAGCAATACAATAAAGCTTACAATACTTTTCAGATATTGCAATTAACACCATCAGATTTACAGACGGTTCCTTTGGTATTTAGCCTTGCTCGCTTAGTTTCGGAAGTGGCAAATAGTAGGTTCAGTTTGCCTTGTGTGCAGCAAGGTCAAAGCGAACGTAAAAATTTAGGCGAGTGTGGGTTTCAACGAGCATAACTATTGTGTTAATTACCACGGAACATAATAATGTCAGGTTAATATTCTTAAAATAATTCCTTTTAGACAGACCAATTACATATCATCCCTTAATTTATGTATTGCATTGAAAGTTACTGCAATTAGGAACCTGTCTGTATATGTAAACTAATATGGACCAAACTAGAACGTTTTGATAAATATGGACTCCCTCTTCGAAGTCATTCATCCCACATGGTAGCGCGATCAGCTTTCCCTGGCTCTCCACTCCACACTTCCCTCTATCGTTTATGTCATCTTCGAAATATTAATAGCCTTTCCTCTCCGTAAGTACGATGACCTCCTTGATAAATAAAATATAAAGGTCAAATAAAATACGTCACGTAGGCGTATTTCTATTTAGACAAGTTGAAAATTATTCATCAACAACCCATAACGTCCCACTGCTGGGCTCGGGTCTCCTCTCAGGAGAGGGTTAAGGCCATACGTCCCCACGCTGGCCAAGTGCGGGTTGGGGACTGGCAAGACAACGTTGTGGCTACGTAATCTTACCGCCGGATGTTTTCAAGCCGCCCAAAGGCCTCCAACTAAGCTTCACGACTGTTATCCTATGATAACAACCGGGACCGACTGCTTAACGTGACCTCCGAATCACGGAGACGCTCATGATAACATGCCACTAGTGGTCACCCATCCAGGTACTGACCGCGCCGTCGTTGCTTACCCTCGGTGATTGTTTCTAAACACCGAGTGCAACTGGGCTATGAGCGCCTCCAAACGAAAATTATTGTTTTGATCTTAATAAATAAATTATTACAAAGGCCGAGAGAATGAAATTGAGTCACGACCTTCGTAAGTAGAATCCTCCCACTTTGGACCCGTGTAAATTCTGCTAGTGCGTTGGACTTTTATATATCAATGTTGGGTTACATTATTGTATTACGATTATTTCACATTACATACTTCAGTCATTATTTCTGGTCAAAATAATACTATAATTGAACCCCAGTAGAGAAGCCATTATTTAAAGTTGTGTTTTGTTATTCAACAGTAATATTTGTGGGTAGTGTACGATGTATTCTATAACGCCTACTACAGAGTATCTTTATTTATATTTTCTTCAGATATGGCTTGAAATAGCATTTTATCTGAAATTATTTAGTATTAGTAAAACCACAAGAAAAGCCAACATAGCGGTATTGTGGCGAGCGCATAAGCATATTGATATTACTTATTTCCAATTACTCTAATGTATTTACATCTAATTCAGTAAATATAGATAGGGAAGACCCTAAACACTTAAATAGTCCCAGTGGGTTTATTGTTAACAACATATATCTAATTATAATTATTGTATTTGTGGCCTTAACGTGTCGTAAGTTAATTTAGTTCAACCGAAATTGTCTATATTTACATGAAGACATTGACATCAATTTATATATTAGTGAATACAATAGATAGACGCATACTTAGATAGTGTTATCTAGTTTATACCAAGTCAATAATATATCTAATAATGTGAAAAATATTACCGATAGAGCTGCTTAGTAACACACTTGTTTCAAACGATCAGTAGCCATATCCAGATCTTTACCGGCATTGATTTAATGCTGTTATTATTTTTATGAAACGTCATTGAAGAACATTTATTCTGCAATCTAGGTACATTTTTTTTTTTATATATAAGCTGCCAAAATGACTCTGCCCTGCCTGATGGAAAGCATGAGCAGAATCCAAGAGTGGTGGTCACCATTCTCAATGCGAAAAAGAACAATGCAGCATGGTGACCCACACTATGGCGGCCTTGGGGGAAGGGGGATGGTGAGGGGGATAGGGTGCGTTGGATTGGGGTATGGGCCTCCGGTATCCTCACTCACTCGATGAAACACAGCGTAAGCGCTGTTTCACACCGGTTTTCTGTGAGGCCGTGTTATCACTCCGGTCGAGCCGGCCCATTCATGCCGAAGCGTGGCTCTCCCACGGTAAAACTTAAAAAGTACATTCGATATAAAAGGATTATGAACATTTATTCTGCAATTTAGGTACTTAAAAAGTACATTCGATATAAAAGGATTATAAAGTAAGCTAAGTACTTGACAAATGAGCGGTACATCATTTCGTTTAAAATTCATTTGTTTTATCTAGTAACTACGTATACATGCAAATATCATTTTTATTCTTTGAGCTGATGACGTCAAAAATCATATCAATATAATTATCTAACGTAGTCTTTTTATATCAACTCTGTACACGGATACTAAATTGTATGTCTGGAAAAGAGTACGGACATCTTTAAACTCATAACTTTTATCACCACTTTTGATAAAGTAAGATTGTCTTAATGTTTCAACTTTATGTATTATGATTAAGAAAGCTGCTTGTATTTTTGATTGTAAAATTTACAAATTCATAGACAGTTACAATATGAATTTTAAATTAGAACATTGTATTTTCACGTGAGAATTTTGAGTAAAATACATTATACTCATAAAGTGATGAAAATAAGTATAGATTAATTAACAAATTAGCAATATTATTCTGTTTAAAATAAACTCGAAGTTAGGTATTATTATTGGTGTAGTACCTATATACAAATAATTATAATTTGTGTGAAATGCATATATTTATAGTTGGTAAATTCTTTAAAAATACTTTTGTAACATTTTCAACACTCTGGACAATGGTATTCTCAAAAATTTTCGAAATAATTGTTTAGTCGTTCCAAAATTCTTCGACATTTCATTGTGGAATCTAGTTGTGTCACCCTCACTAATATTGTTGCTTCGTCATGCCACTTGGTTTTTTTACATTCTATTGTGTTCAGAGGAAGTAGTGTAATTGCCCTTCCAATGGAAGGAAGCAGTCGTTTTTAAGTGTTTAGGAAACCACATTGTATTGAGACGAAAGCTGTGATGACTTGTTATCTTTTGTATTTGAAGAAACCTTAACACTAAGTAATCTGTTTGAAAATTTGTTTTGAAGATTAAGAAAATCTTATAGGAATCAATCTAGACGGCTAAGATAGAGCTCGTGTATTTGATGCTCACCTAGGACAAATATATACGCTTGTTTATTCAGATGTATATATATATATATATATATATATACGTCCAATTGAGAGCAATTGGTTTGTCTCCTGTTACGTAAATGGGAATAAAATTTTGATCGCTAAGTGTAGCAGTTTGGCTGATTAGCTTTTACTAGCGGGTCCGCCAGTGTGTATGTCGGATATCGCCCGTGTGTTTGTCGGATTTCGCGGTAAAAAGTAGTGTTATTCTAATCTATGAGCTATATTACTGTAAAGTTTCATATAAATCCGTTCTGTAATGTTTACATGAAAGAGTAACAAACATACCATACTCAAACACTTTCGCATTAATAACACGAGTATGATAAAAATATTGCAATACTGTTGAACATAATGTTTTTATAGTATTAATATAGTCGTTACTACGGTGATAATATCTATGATCCGGGTATTAAGCCCCAAATACTCTAATAACTAGTCGGTTTTTGAGTATGGTGTATGTGGCGTACTGACATTTAATTAACGATACCCGAGAGACTAGCTCCAATAGTGTATACATGTATATCGTCTTGTTAAGTTGGTTACATTAAAAACACGCCTATAATGTAATAATGAGTGTACTCATAGACGCTACATTACAATGAGGCAGTATTTTTTTGGTTGGTTCATAAACATTCGTTTTTACACTTTATATATAAAATATACTTAAGTCAATAACGCTTTTTAAAATTATGTTAGCAACTACTTTGCAAATCATCTGAAGTTTAAAATATGAAATAATACTTTCTAACCCTTGTTATGAAATAAGGGTCAGATTTTACATTACAGCAAATTATGCATATGAGCTTTTACTTAAATACCAAAATTATCCCTTATAACCCTGTATTATATTAATAGCTGTAGAGAAAGACCGACCTCTATAAATTCAAAGCCTCCAAAATTTTGGCCTAAAGAATTCCCAATAGGATCAGGATCAGGAGGTTCTCAAAGTGTACATTTCTATACTATATGTATAGTAATAGTCTAAAATTGTTTTAGGGTTTGAAGAATACATTTTAAACCTGAAATTCGGACTCTATCCATTTTTAATAAGTTATAAACCATATTGGAAGTCTATGTTATTTGGCTTGACCTGGTTCAACACTATAAAAGCGGTTATAAATGCTTACATTTCCATTAGTTTATTGTAAACAATTGAACTATTCCAAACTGTTATTAGGTCAAAAGATAGGATGGGGCATGATAGATGCTCGGTAGAAATAGTCTGATCCGGTGGCGAATGGCCGGAAATTGCATCGGTCATTTTGTCTTGCATTAAAAAGAGTGGTCTTGTGACGGAGACAAATTTAGAATGTGCATTATAGCTGTTCAGATGTAAGATAAATATAAAGTGTGAATACATTAGTCTCAACCATTTTGCCAGTGACGATAATGTAACTAACGTTTTTTTTTCTAGATTTCTGTATTATTAGTATGAATACTATTTATAAATCTTACGTTCATAAACATACCTTTAAGCCTTTGTTCCCAAATTAGATTGACATCGGTTTTGAGTCTACAATTTATGGTATGATATAGCTAAACTTCGATTATTTAGGCACAGCAACCACCATAAGGGTTACACAGTTAATAAAAAAAACGATTGTGAGTGTTTTTTAATAAACAATCATGCGGGTCGATTGAAAACCCATTTCAATATGTTGCATTTTATATCGACTGGCTACCGCGCCCACGATCCTTTCTGACCTTGTTGAGCATTCAAGGTCTTATTTACTTTGGTTAAATATTCTATGAAGTTGTATCAGATCACGGATCACTGAAGACTTAAATTGATATAGTTTCGAACCGATTCAGTTGAATATTCAGGATAGCACAAGCTATGCAGGGCTTTCTTAACACTCGCACAGTACACTAAAGTAAAGCTGGCAATATGTAAAACTTAGACACCAACCAATGATAATATCTTTTGTTTATTTATATTTTACTAGCTTGAAAACATACTATCTGTATTCGTGTCTCAGTCAAACATATCAAAGAAAATATTACATTTATAAGTTCTTCGCAATTTTACCTGCGATAATAGTCACTACAAGGGTTGTATTGATCTGATGGAAACTCGAGTACTGAAATATTGTATGTATAAAATGTTTTTATTGTAAACAATGATATTATACAATTTTTTTTTTTTTTAAATACTATTCATTCTAAACAATTTATTTTCTATGAAAGGTACCATTTTACCTGTTATAACTCCAAAATTTGTATATACCCTTGAATATGATGGTTTCTATAGTACAACATCACATTTATTATTATTATTCATCTAGAGAATTGTAACAGTGAAAGTAACAGAAATTCGCCCAATCGTTTTAATTGTTGTGCGTAAAATACAAACATGATCTTAGTGATCCGAAAGTGAAGCATATTTACCTTCAAACGCTTTCGTTGCTTTGAGGACAAAATAAATTTAAATACTTCTAATTGTTTCATTTTTAGATGCGCTTTAATGGGCTATATTGATTAGTTAATTACAAACACCTAAGTGTTTGTAGTGTTTAATACTAAGCTGTTCCTGTAAAGACTGGCATGTTGCCAATTTCATGCATGTCCTGTACATGCATGAAATTGGCAACATGCCAACATTAAACAACAACAACAAACTACAGTACATTAAGGATTTTCGTTGATTTGTAGCAATATTAAATCATACACAAATATGTGCCATTAATAACACTGAACCAACAGATTGAAAATTTGAGGTCCTTAGGGTAAGAGCAAATAGTTTTAAAATATGACAACTTTAATATCTTAACTATTTACCTACTACTATTTATTATTGAAGATTGTATCAGTTATTTCCAATATTGATGATATTGTCGTGATTGACAAAGAACATTTTATTAGAAAATTAATAGTAGAACGTGACATGTGCTCATGTTTCATGACGCTTACATCAATCATTGCATGTTTGTTTTAGGTTTGTATTCTCTAAAATCTCTTTCAGAAATCTTATTTACTTTATCTCTTTATGGACTGTTGAATGTGGGCAAAACTGGACCAGTAGTTGTGATAAAACCTATGGGACACCTATTGGACCTAGATCTTCCAGTGGACGTCTTTCGAATTAGAAGAAGTTCTCTCTTTGCTTTATTATATGCTACAGTATTGCAAGTTAACAATTTTGAGCAAAGACGATGCTGCATAACCAATCATGCTCGATTTGAAAGAAGACAGTTTACATAACAATGGTGACGTTTGGTCACTCACAGCATTCATCAGCAAGGTGTGATGTAATGCATACAGGTGTAGGTAATATAGCATATGTTGGTACGTTTCGATTACTAAGTGCAAAGAATAATCTCTAAGTTTAATTGTTATGTGTTAAACGTGTGTAAAGGAAACCAATCATTAACTTTATCGTGCACGTGGTTCGGTGTATCACGCTCGGTGATGCGTTTTCTTTCTACAATGGCATTCTTGCCTTGCTTCACAGTAAACTTGTGATTTTTTTTTTGTGGTTATAGTGTGGGTCACCATGCTGCATTGTAACATTGTCTGCAGTCGCAATGAGTATGGTGACCACTAGACTTGGTTGTTCATACTTTCCATCAGGTAGAGTAAAGTGACTCTCACTTTGGCAGACCCATATATATTATAAAAGAAAGTATTTTTATACAATAATATTTTGATTATCTCGATTTAAAAAATAATATCAATTTTTAATATAGTTATTATAAAATACTCTGTGGTGCGTGAATTCTGAATGTCGGTTTTCAAAGACATAGATAAGTATTTATTTTGAACAGTTCTATTTCTAAAACGGTATTTAGGTAAACAAATATTCAAAGTTAAATAAAATATGGACAGAATCTCTAATTGGAAACAAGACTGCTATTTATTTATATAATGATACATTGCAAAGTACAATGTCTAATCAACGCCTATATTAATTATCTTATAAATATCACTCAAGCTATGTGTGATGGATCTTACTATACAATATTGTTAAGATAATTATGCATTGTTTCTAGATGCTTCCTTGGTTGATATGTTAATTATGGAGCGATAAGTGGAATGATAATAAATAATTAATCACCATCTTCACAGTTCAAATTGTTCCTTCTGGACGTAGGCCTCTCCAAGGGTATTTAAATTCGACACATAATAAGGTAATCCTTATCTATCCACAATTTAAAAATCAATTGCCGAACAATTTAATATGTGACTATTGAATTTGTATTATGATAATATCGTATGTCCAATATAATAACATTGAGAGTAAGACTATAAGATCATTTCTTAACAGTTTAAACTTTATTGAAACTTCAATATGGTTTTTGTGCATAATTTAAAAACAAATATTTTTCCATCTGCCGTTAGCCATTTATCTGAGTATGAAATCAAAATGACTGGCAGATGTTTTGCAAATCCCCTTCGGCCTATCCGGACCCTTGAATTCAACAGATGCACGCATATCGCAGATGCAACCCGCAAACATTGCAAAGCGACGTAATAATATAAAACGTTGTACATTTGGTTTCTGTTAAGCTAAATATTTCTGTTATGCTAAAATATATAATATGATTATTTTTTTATTTTCATAGTTTGATGGTTGCCTGACTACTAAGCCAGAGGCCGTGGGAATGAACACGATAATTTTTCTGTGTCTTAACACAGGACATATATGTATACACACACACACACACACACACACACACACATATACACACACACACACACACATACACACACACACACACATACACACACGCACGCGCGCACACACACATGCACACACACACGCACACACGTGCACACATACTCACACACACAGAACACAGGTATCTTATCCGTGGGAGAGCTTCGCATGTATGGGCCGGCTTGACCGGAGTGATACCGATGTCTCACAGAAAAACAGCGCTCGTGCTATGTTTTACCGAGTGAGTGAAGATACCGGAAGCCTATCCCCTAACCCTGTTATGAGATGGCGCAGTTTAAACATAGTTTGAATAAAGGAGGGTACCAATTGCGCTAGCGTCATTATAAGGACCGCAAATTACGCCCACTGGAAGAAAAACACATAAAACCAGTGTCAAAGAAGCCATACGATAGAATCACTAGTGTTCTAGAGGTTGGGTGGTCATTCTCTATTGGATTACTTTGCTCCCTCATACACTCGTACAGTTAATCGAGTAACACGTGGTAACATACTTTGGCATGAGTCTTTTGTAATGAACTTATCGATTACAAAGAGTTTTCACGTTTTAGATCGTGACGTATGTGGTTTTGACATTGACCCAATGCATCAACCGTTAGCAATTGTAAGTTAAATTCGTTTTACATTTAACATATATATAAAAATATACTATAGATATAGACCTCTTAACCCACACTGACCAGATGGGTTGGTACATGGTTTGTCTCAAGTTTTCCCGGAGCTCTCCCGTCTCAGTCGCAGAGTGGCACGCCGTGTGGTTTTAGTCGGTTCGATTCCGACACACCGCCCCGCCGCAAACCCCATTAGGGTAAAGGCCCGAGGGGGTTTCGACACGTAAAAAAATATGGTTTGTCTCAAGTTTTTCTTGTCTTTGCAGTACCGTTGTCGTACGTAGTTTTCTCAAGAAGTCGGGTCTTATGACACCCACGAGATAATAAATCACTTAGTTTTTTATCCGTCACCACAAATAGTTCAAAATACTACATACAANTAAGCAAGGAACAGGTGGAAATCCACAATGATTCCTATCCGCCTATCTGACATCCGGCCCACCGAAACAAACAACAACCCATAATGTCCCACTGCTGGGCTCGGGTCTCCTCTCAGGAGAGGGTTAAGGCCCACCGAAACAATTCTCCTTTAATCTCTGGTTTAGATTATACTTATATACATGATTGCAACATTGCACAAATAAGAACATAAAATGTGGAATGATAATAAAATACTAAAATGACTTCAAGTTTACATAACCAAAAAATCTTGTCATGTTTTAGTTCCGAATCGATTTCCGATAGTATGTGTTTGGTAATATAATAAATTAATACCAACAAATTATATAATGATTCCAGATAGAAAACCACAATTCTGTATTTGTAGTCTTGCATAACGTTAAGTAATATTACGCTCCAGGTATGTTACCATTGAGAACACGTTTTGTTTGTTACTTCACCTCCTTTGTATATTAGTTTATGGACCTGTTCCATGATTGTGTAATTCGGTGCATTCAATTTAAATTTGGTAGTTACAAAAACATAGTCAAAAGTTCGCAGTAGAATGGGTAAAAACGTTTTAAATATGAGTCTGCCAAAGTAACTCTACTCTGCCTGATGGAAAGCATGAGAAGAATCCAAGAGTAGTGGTAACCATACTCATTAGTAATGCAAACAATGCAACAATGCAGCATGGTGACCTACACTGTGGCGGCTTATTGAGATGCTTTGGCATCATTGGACGTGTTTAGCCTGGTTTTCTTAATATTGATGTTAAATTTTTAATCAAAGGGGCAATCAACGTCGGAATGCCATAAGTTAGATAATAAATAATCTAAGACTAACACTTACCGGATTTGCTTGGGTATCCTAGTCAACTATATACGCGCGAAGAGAGATAAGAGATACAGAGAAAGCGAGAGAATATGACAGTAAAAATATATTGCACGGGAGTTCCCCGTAGCAACTAAGAAAATATGTGGTTCATGTTTTGAGATAAGAATATCAAGATGGAAGGTCATTTTCTAATAACTGACATAACTATATCTTTTTCCTGGTGCCGCGTGAGTCGTGTGATATTTTGATTTTATTGTAAAGTACGTACTTTAGAATTTTGAAATAATAAAGAAATGATGAAATGGTTTATTTTCTTTATACAAATTCATTGGACTCGGTTAAATAAACTTTTTGTTTCTTTACACTGAGCTTGCATTTAAGTTTAAGTGGATGGTGGATGGATATATATATATTTTATAATTACAAAAATAGCCGACTTACAATATTTTATAGGTATTATATTTTTATTATATTTCTATTTTTTACTTTAAATGATGAGGCAAGTGTAATTGAAAAGTATATAATTTCAACACACGTAATAATAATTATCGTATAATTCATTTTAATAATAATTTCGGATATTTAATCTATTAAATAAACAGTATGCATAGGTAGTTAAATATGTATCTTTGAACTTTAGACATTTATACCTTCATTTTTTAGAGAAATATTTATCTCAAGGTTAAAACAGAGTTCGGCGACCACACGATAAATAAAGTTGATATTAATTCAGGAGTTTCCATATAGTTCGCCATTTTGGGCCCCATTCTCCAACACCTAACCGATAAGAACTTCAGAGGCGCATATAGCCCAGTTGCACTCGGTGATTTGAAACAATCACCGAGGATAAGCAACGACGGTACGGTCAGTAACTGGATGCGTGATTGCTGGTGGCATGTTACCATGAGCATCTCCGTGATTCGGAGGTCAGGTTAAGCAGTCGGTCCCGATTGTTATCATACGATGATAGTTGTGAAGCTTAGTTGGAGGCCTTTGGGCGGCTTAAAAACATCCAACGGCAAGGTTACGTAGCCACAACGTTGTCTTGCCAGTCCCCAACCCGCACTTGGCCAGCGTGGGGACTTATGGCCTTAACCCTTAAATTGAGAGGAGACCCGAGCCCAGCAGTGGGTTATTGATGAATGTTGATGATGATGATAACTTCATATGTCTACAATCTGTACAAATAAATAAAATTGAAGCGCCTGTTTGTAATTTCTAATTAATAGCTTTTGACATATTTCGACATTTAGCATATGTGAAAATGTTTATATATGACACAAAGTTGTTTTTCAATTTTTTGTCTGTCTGTTTATTCCAGGTAATCTCTGAAACTTCAATGGCAGACAGCCGATGTATTATTTACTTATATTATTTTTATTTTAGACAAAAAATGTTACACCTAAACTAAATTAAAACCAATGAAATAGTGAACAATGTCCCATTCAAAAGCAACTGCCAGTAGTACCGCGAGGTGCAGCTAATTTTATATAAAACCCATTACACTTTATTATCAAATTGATGCTCACCAGAGAGAAAAACCTTGCGATTTAATGTAAAATTGAACTTAAAATGCAAGCCTCGTTTATTGAAGCAACTGTGTAGTTACATTTGTAATTTATTTACCATCTTTTGTGTAAAGCGTATTGTTTGTGTAATGTTTCAATGTTTTCTTGTAATTGTACTTTCGTAATATATTGTAATATTGTGTCTTTAACGAAGCGCAACTGTAATTTCTTTTGTTAATATTTACTATACTCAATTTCAAAACAATTCAATGCTTTTTAATACATCAATGTTAAATTAAATAATACACGTTATCATTTTTAAACGACTTTCATTCAAGCCATTCAATTTTAATAGCAATTTATCGAAATGACACATTTATTATGTCGATCAAGGATTTCGTTTCATATTCTATCTAGGCCACTTTTTAACAAAATAATGTTTTAATTGTTTTTGAACGCAGCTCAATTTGACTTTGTTATCCACATGAACCAGTATTTATCTATCCTTCTAATATATTTAAATTTGAAATTTAAAGATGATTGCAAACTAGAATATGTATAGTCTTATAAAACATTATTGAATTGTTTAATAGACATCCCTACCCTACTTAATCCTTACCCATACTAATAACTGATTTCCTCTGCACGTTACAGCTGCACAGTATTTTATAAACAAATAATCAATTATTAAAAAGAACTCGACTGCATATTGTTTTCTGTCACTCTCACGACTAAGACGAACCTACAACAACAACAAGTCGTTTATGCTCTAGGGTGTGCCAAAGAAATATACACACATACATACTACTCGTGCGCGATAACTTGAGACCCGCGTGGAATTCGTCACCCCTCCCCTCATACCCGCGCACCTACCCTATGACGCCCGCAGTGTTCACACTGTACAGTAGTACATACAATCGAAAAACAATACCATCTTTCTTTCGCAGTCTTTTAAAAAAAGTCCAGTACAGTATCAAACCTTTTTAGACGTCTTTTTTCTGATTGAAGTAAAATTGGAGGTTGTATGACTATACATTTTGTGGGTTTTTTATGAAATACTGACAAAATGATAGTGATTAGATTTAATTGCCTGTAAGTTCTAACTGAAATGATTAACTGATCGATTGAGATTAACTGGACAAACAGCAAATCATTGCAGTTAGTTGACTTACGGAATAGTAATCATTGGTCACCTGGTTGGTAGAAAAATCACCACTTCTGTAAATTGTGTTCCATTGAAGAGGTATACTACTTGGCTACAAGGTCGAAAGAAGCCTTCACTTTCATTTCCACGGTTTATGTACTAAGACAAGAATACATATACACTTATCTCTTTCACACCCGTGATCATTGCTTATAAGAACCATAATAATTCACTAACGAGTTCAATAGTTACGACAATTTTATAATCTTCATATCTTCTAATATTTTCTAATACTTATAAATGAACATTCTTAATCTTTGAAGCTGGTAATGGTTATTTTTCAAAAGCTTAAATGGTATCACTTTTGCCCGCAGATCTGCCCACGTGTATATCGGTTATGGCGGTAAAGAGTAGCCTACGTCCTTCCTCAAAAATCAAATTATCCCCATGTCAAATTTTAACGAAATCGTTCCAACGGCTTAGCCGTAAAAACTTAGCAGACAGACTGACAAAGTTACTTGCAAATTTATAATATTATAATAAGTCTTGGTGTAAGCATATGCAGAATACAGTTAAACATTTACAAAATTAGGTTGTTTCACATCAGTTGCAGAAGAAGCCCTTACGATTTCCTTTCTTCAATATTTTCTTACAATAATACCACTGTACGTTGCCGTATCGAATCAATCCTCTATTGTTTGGTATTGACGTCACTACGCGTTGTGAAATGCGTCGGCACAAAGGCCTTCACGATCCACGTTCACCAGTGTCCACAACATTCACCTGTTACTTGTAAATCGCGTGCCAGATGAAAAATAAACAAAACGGGATTCACGTAATAGACGATTGCAGAGGTTTATCAAAACTTGTATAATTTGATCTCCTTATATGTTAACAATATAAAAAGAGTCGTGGTGTATTAGGAATACAGTACAGCACAGTACAGTAGAGAAGAGCCGACTAAGAGAGCCAAGTACGAAAGAGAGCACTACAGCAAAGAAATGACAAACCATTCTGGCCAACGTGGTGTAGTACGCCAAAACCTCCTTTTTAAGGAGAATATGTCCATAATTGTACTACTAAAAGCCGTCAATGATTAATGATAAACATAAAAATGCTAAACGATAAATGCGCCAAACGAATATTGTACTTGTACCTACTGATGTAATTGGGTAGCCAGGCAGCAGCCAGGCATTATATTGATTCGCGTTACTTAAAGTAATAACGATAGTTACCATCAAGTGGTGTGTCAATTTGCTGAATATTTTTATTGTTCTCCAGTCAAAGGTCTTTCTCCAATAATTGTTTTGTTTTGTTCTTGTTAACCGACACTCGTGTATTGTGAAATATAGACAAGATCGCGTGTTTTCATGTTGTTAGTGATCGCCACAAATTGATAGGATTGTATTTTAGCTGTCTATCACGCGAAGGTTTGGGCACTTATTTGTATATGTACTATAAGTGTTAAGTCAACTTCGGAATTGATATTGGACTGATAATAAACCGGAAGAGTTATAATTAGTATGCACATAGGTAATATTAATACTGTTAAAAAGCGTAAACCCATATACGAGTTACATTGTAAGATTCATTCGTAATCAGTATGTTGAAAAATAGCTTAGAGACAGTTGTTTTTAAAAATTTACATGTACCGACTCAAACGAGGCCATATCATGAAACTTCAAACTTTCATTACTTTAGTTTGGATGTTGATTTATTACAATCTATTCGTTTTTAGACTTAATGCTCTATATAAATGTCTATCTAATACTATATTTATAATTTTTTTGTATAAATCTAAATTAACAGAAAATGATAAATTACCTATAAGGGAACCGTGATTTGTCAGTTCTCGCCGTAAATATTAGCCGCAGACCTTCCACAAGAATCGTAAGATCTTCATTATAAATTTCATTCCAATCGGTTCAGCCGTGAAAGCGTAACAGGCACTTACTTTTATGCGCTAAACTTCCTCCTATTAATGATAACAAACTTAATAATTTTGCTTGAATCACTTTCGCGAAGCTCCAAAAGGGCACCTTTTATATTATTATAAATTTTATAACACTTATAACTAGCATTGAAGCATGGCGATAGTTGCGATCATAAAAACGGTTTGTGATCTCTATCCACATGTATTTTACACATTCAACCTTATACATTTGTGATGAACTCTATCGTATTGATCGTAAAACGTTCTATATTTACCAGTAGCTTTAAAAATAAAGTGAAGTATACTTGTCAAAAATTTATACCTACAATGTATTTTTGTAACTTTTCACACTATTATCGTCAACTTGTTTAGTCAATAAATTATAATATCACTCCCTATAATCAAAATATCAACATTCTACTCTTCTAGTAGCTAACGATTGTGTGTTATGTTAATGGAGGTTTCCGCAGCCCATATTGTACGAGCTTGTGTACTCAATACGTTACTAAAATAAGTTTGGATGAATGCCTCCTCACTGTTGATGTCTAAGGCCCGTTCAACGGCACATCTGTTGTCAGGACGTAACACATGCACGATTCCCGATAACGTTCCAAAAATAAACTGACGATAATTCGTTCACAACTCACGCTCCGCTTGGAATGTTCACTCATTGAGTGGCCACTACTTCCACTTCCTCTACTTTCTTGTGTGAATACGCAGCCGCATTAAGAAAGCCGTTGCCACTTAAGGCTGCGCTGCGTTTTATGTATCTTCTGAGAATGATAGCTAACTCGGTGATAAACTTTTGGGGTCATCGGCCGCTTTCTCCTACTTATTACTGGTATGCGCTCTTGAATCTCGGTTATGTCACGGTGTCTGTTGTTTGTCGTAAAATCCTCGGTGTGTGCAGAATGCTATCTACAACGTTCCGTGTTGAATAAATTTTAAATTAATATTCTCTGATGTAGCAGATACGCCCCTCAGCCTCATAAGGAACTACTTACTAACCTGTAGTCGTCGTTTGAATACGAAATATGAGTTTATTGCCTTCCTTTTAAAATAATGTCAACTGTATACATTGGGTCACCTTAGAAGAATATTAAGCAATAAGGAACTCCCAATTTCTTAAACTTAGCAAAAATTACGTCGCTTAACGTGCAGATTTTAATCAACGTAGGATGTAACAGTAATTTTTACATCATTTACGAGTAACATTAGTTATATTATTAAAAAAATAAGAAGTTTGTCTTAAACTTAGTCGGCTAAACGCCTGCAAAGCCAAGATTTTTGTTTATGCTGTTTCGTAGTTGTTTATTTGCGATTCGGCTGCGTAATCGAGGTGATCCTTATTCGAGTGGTATGCGGGGCGGCGCGTCTATATGTTGCGTAAAACAGTTTGCCATACGGCGGTCGCGGGGTTGGACGTGTGTTCAGTGCGCTTACACAATAGTCGATGTTTAATTACGCGCTATGAAATATCGCAAGGCTGCTCGCATTGTTTTAACGCTACGCCAGTGCTCAAACGCAACCACTATGTTTATGTGAGGAGGTTAATTGAATAATCGTGCTCTGTGTTCTAAATAGTGATTGAGTTTCTGTGTATTTTACTGAAAACTAGGCAAATGGTTAGGAAGATTATTGTCGTTGGTATACAACATTACGAAGATCCGTTTTATAAGTACGTAATTTTATAAGGAGAAGAAATTACATAGACATAAATTCTTATTTATAATGTTTTTCTTGAAATATTATTCCTTACATGCGATTCCTTTTGTTTTAGACATGTGACGGGTGCGAGTGGGCCGCCAGCAGGATGCGGCCATCAAAGAAATAGATCCTTGGACTCTGTCCTTCAAAGGATACCAGAAGACATGACACCTACCTCGCCGGAGGGACCACTTCGAATTCCTATCGAAGTTCAAACTCCGAGACTCGCTCTTCCACCAGAAGTGCCAACTGGTTCTGACGACTCAGGTATCCACACACCACCTGATGGCAATGACGACGAACGACCTCCACCTCCAGCCGCAGCAAGATCCAGGGAAAGTCTAGATTCAGGCAACCCAGAAGACACAGATAAACCACCAGATCCGCCCGACACCATCGATCAACCCATCAAAACAGATGTATGCGCGGCGGAAACATCTAAAAACAAAGACTTTCTTTTGCGGTTATTCGAAAGCAAACTCTTTGATATGAGCATGGCAATCTCATATCTGTTCAACTCGAAAGAGCCGGGTGTGCAGACCTACTTGGCTAACAAACTATTCTCTTTTCCATACGAGGACGTTGATTTCTATCTACCACAATTAGCGACTATGTATATAGAAATGAGCGATGTGGCGGACGTGCTGAAGCCTTACTTGGTGTGTAGGTGTAAACAAAGTGCAGAGTTTTCTTTAAGACTTGCGTGGTTGCTAACAGCTTTCGGAGGTGATGCGAAGAGGTCGCGGGCGACGAAACTTAGAGATTCAATCCTGGCAGAGGAGATCAGGCCAGCAGCACGCAGAGGCCATCACAGGTCACAGTCAGATGCCTCAGCGTTGAGGTTAACGACTCCTTCGGGAAGGCATTTAGGAGACTTAGCATCGGGACGAGCTTTCGACAATGGTTGCCTTTGTGGAGAACAGTGTTCCTGTGGAGCACCACGACTAGCGCCGCAAATACAGGTACTTATCTGTTTTTTTCATTATCTTTATCAGTTCACATATTCTCGCTTATGTTTCTAGCGTAATTTATATTTACAACATTCATGTGGCTTAAATTCAGATTGTGAGCCATACGTATAGCGATAACAGCAAAATAATTACACATATTCATATCTCTGTTGGTTCTATGGGCTTACTTTCAAATATAAAATTGTGCCCAGAAGCTACTAAGCAGTTCACAACGATTGTTGCGAAATTATTTGCAAAGTGACTAAGGACAAGTGTACCACGTTCACATTCTGCTACATATTATAAATATATCCGGAGTATGTAACTTACTTAAAACCTTGGATTTGTAGGCCAAGATGAATAAAATTAATACTAATAATATTATACTAGTTGGACTAAAAATACGAATTATATAATAATAAAACTAATATTCATTTAAAAAGATGGCTATCATTACAGATAGCTATAGATCCAAATGTACTTAAATGTAACCTGAATGTCACTTATATACTTCGTGAAAAAAATTGTTGTAAAACCTACACTGCCGTGAATATCTATGATGTAATTAAAATAGCGATTACTTACCCTTGAATACCTTTGTTACTAAAATAGCTCGGGGACCCTTTTAATAAATTAACTAATGAATAGGTTATCCTTTTATTGACAACTTATTGCAAAAAACTAACTACCTTTGTACTACCAAGTACATTTGAATAGAAAGTTCCTAAACATATCAAAGTCCGCATCCTTATCAACATTAGCAACTGATTTATTAGAATACTGCGATAACAAAAAAGTTTTAGGTAAATAAAACAAAACACGACTGTTTATAATCCGATCTGTATAGTAAACATATAATTTGTATATTCAAAATAATTTAGGAGTATGTAATTAGTAAATCCATATAAATAGTTAGGTAGTAATTGGCGTCGAATAGAATTTTGGCATAAAGAATTTACATGCGAAAAGAATAATCCGCTATGTGTTAAAATTGTGTAGCTCAGTCAGTTTTAAAACACTTAAAAACGTATGTAAGTTTAAGTGTTTTAAAACTGACTGAGCTAATATAACATGAGTGAACATTGTGACGGACTTACATAGGTCAAACACACAAAACACTTTGAGACAAGTCCATATAAACAAGGTCCTTAATCTTCAGCCGCTTGTCTGGACGAGTATGTTAATAAATAAAATAATTACCTTTCCTTTTAGCTTTACCGTGGTTGGGTAATAATGTATTCATAAGTTGTACTTGACATTATATATCTATAATTACCGAAGTTTTTTGAGAGGAAGTTATTAAATGCCAACTGTTAACGATACTACAGAGAAATCTCTTTCCCTTTCACTCAAAACATAATATCTCAGCTAAGATAAAGTAACCTCAGTGCAGTCACGCTTATTTCTTATTGGAATCAGCTTCCAGGCAGATGCAAATAAATTAATTGCTACTTCTTGATGACACAGAAGCATCTCAGTAGGCCGCCATAGTATAGGTTATGCTGCATTGTTAGCATTCACGAAGAGTATGGTGACCACTACTCACGGATTCTGCTCATGCTTTCCATTAGTCAGTTGTCACTTTGAAAGGCTCATGTTTATAAAAAATACTCTTTCAACTGCGAACTTTTGACTACGTTATTTCTAAATTTGAATTGAATGCACCGAATTGCCTAATAATGTAACAGATCCATAAAGAGCCATAAACATGTACACAAAAAGGCAGACGACAAACTAGGCAGAGACTGTACTGTGGAACTTGACTGCTGATGTTCGTTTTATCAGGTTAGCAACCGATTAAGAGAGCTTTTGCCCGACTGCGAAAAGGGGAGGGTTATGTTTTTCGAATGAAATTTTTTTTGGCACATCCCAGAGCCTATAAACGGCTTGTCGTATATTTATGTGAGTGGTGTCAATAGATTCGCCTTAGTCGTGAGAGTGACACTGGACTGGACACATCAAACTTATAGAAAAAACAAAATAAAAAATTGTACGTAGTCTGGTATTTTTTTTTAATAATTCTTGTTACATAATACATATGAGTTGCCAACGATTCATCTTGGTATATGTATTATGTGGCATAGTGTCGGTCACCATGCTGCATTGTTGAATTGTCTACATTCGCAATCCACAGCAGTCACTTGGGCAGGTTACATAAATAAAAATTACATTAGTTTTAGAAATTAACTTTGAATTAATTTTTTTACCAATCAGTCGCATAATGGAGTTGGAAATATGAAAAGAGTAATATTGAATTCTTGGTTTGCCTTGTACTTCTGTAGCTACATCATTTGAATATGAAATAAAACGCCAATTTCATATTGACCTTTGATTTCGATTGTGACGTGTAACTTGATTTGTGTTCTAACTTCAAAAGTTGTTCTTCTTAGGAATTTGGTAGACCTTCGGATAAATGTATAATTTAGGTCCTTATAGTAGAAAAAACAAGTGTGAAAATTCAAATTGTTATAGACTTTCTAATTCTGCCAAGTTCGCTGTTTAAGCAATACATATATATAAAATAGCTGTAAAGGACATAATCATAATAGTTTCTCTTGAAAAATGAAGTCAGTAAAGTATTGAACACATTAAACACCACAGGTTTTATAGCTATCATCATCAGCCTATTTTTTTATGGAATAGGCTGATGATGGGGGCAAACGAACAGACGTATCGCCTGGTGGTAAGCGATTACCACCGCTCATGGACAAAAGCAACACCAGAGGCGTCAAAAGTGCGTTGCTGGCCTTTGGGGGAGATGGGGGAATTGGTTGGTGTATGGGCCTCTGGTGTCCTCACTCACCCGGTGAAACAGCGTTGACTGTTTCACACCGGTTTTCTGTGAGGCCGTGGTATTACTCCGATCGAGCCGGCCTATGCATGCCGAAGCGTGGCTCTCCACCTCCCACTGTAGTCCGCCGTGCCAGCCATCTTGCGCAAATCGTGATTGTCATAAAAAAAACGTTAAAGTATCGAAATACTGTTTACACTGTATTCTTGTTCTGTTTTGTTCACTGTGCAAAAGGTATTTCTTTATAATACTTGTAATATTAGATTTTGTGATATCAAGTAGCAATTGAAGTGTAAAATTTCAAAAAATTGAGAACATATCACTTATGAATTCTAATATAAAATGACATTGAGTCTAGCAGCTGAGCTAAATATTTTTGTGTAATAATAGAGGTCATCGTATAGCCTCATTGTATCAAGGAAGTTTTTGTCTGTCTATAAAAAGTTCATCGTTCCCTATAACATGACCTCAATTAGGAATCGATTTACTCATATAATATTTATAGATATCTTGAAAGTCAAAGAACAACCCAGATACTTTCTCATTGCTTTGAGTCCTGTAGCCGGGCTCAATATCAGTCAGTGACCTATGAAAATACTGAGCATGACACTTGACGTATTTAAAAAAACTTACCGTTTTGTACCTAACAACCAATTTATTTACGAACTAGTAGTTGCATATTTTAACATGTACCAGAAGTACAAAAAACTATTCGTTTTAATTAATTAACGTGTCACGAGAAAAATATGTAATATATTTACTAATCACCCATACACATTCATTTCATGTCCCCAACAATACACTGATATTTTGCACAACGGGAAAATGAACAATTGCCCCCGACTAGTAAAACAAAAAACCGTACCATCCTTTTCTCGAAGTAGTTCAGACCATTTTAGACCTCCTATGAATTCGTTGTGAATAAAACTAAAACCTGAATTGATTGATTACTAAATAACCAAGCAAGCATCGTATAAACACAGTATATTTAAATCATCATCATCATCATCGCAGTCCACTGCTGGACATAGGCCTCTCCAATTTCACGCCACTTAGTTCGATCTATGGCTTCTCGAATCCAGCTCCTGCCTGTGGACATCCTACACTACGTTTGCCGAGACGCGGTCTCCACTCAAGAACTCGTTTACCCCAACGGTTATCGGTTCTTAGGCAAATGTGGCCGAAAAAATAAAAATAAATATTTTTATATTTAAAATTTCTAGTCTAGTCTACTTTTCTTAATTTTGTCACTCATTTACTGACTGACTGACTTATCATCAAAACTCTAAGGCACTTCTAGCAGACATAGAAGCTTTAAGTTTAGAATACAATTAGTATTTAGTGTATAAATCGAGAACAACTAAAATATTTGGCAATTTCGGTCCAGTTTAGTTTGTACTAAATTAAACAACGGCAAAAATAAATTTAAATAGGATTAAAAAGATTACTAAACAATCTAATTTAAAAATATAATGTGTATTTCTTGTGAGTTACGTTCTGTTTTCATGCGGTGATCTAGTCAACCTCTTTATTGGACTTGGTATTACATGGATCTCACAACTTTTTACGGTAGAATAACTGAGTGGCGAGACTTGGTTTTTTCACAAGTTAGGTTTTTGACGCCAATGTCATTTGCTTAGAGCAATTCTCGATTTCGTGTGCGCTACGATGGAACAAAGAAACATACATAGACTGCTAAAACTATTACCCTTCCTTCTGTCGGTTAGTTAAGTCGGGCTAGAACATGTTTACAAAATAGATGTTAATATAAAAGTTTAAATGCAGACGCCCTTTTTGCCATAACAAGATAATTGGCTTCCAATATGAGGTAAGAAATACAGTCGATAAAGTGACTCAACGTTTAGTGTAAGGAAGTATTGGTGATTCATCCGTAAACAAGACAAGTACAAGGAAATGCCTCCGTTTGTGTTTAATCATGTTTATCGTATATTAACTATATACTGTTAACATGAATTTAGCTTTCTTATTAAACCTCGAAATAAACTTGCATTATTCTGAAAGAAAACAGATGTTCTTGGTAAACACAGTTTAATAATATTTATTACTTATTCTCGTTAATCATTGTTAACAACAAATGTAATCTATACAAATAAATAAAATTTTAAGTGTCTGTTTGTCAATTATTCATGCTTTTGCAACATTGTTGCCCACAATGAACTTCGAAACCAACAGATTTTCAACATTTATTTGTAAATGTTGGTTTTGCCGGTGTGCCTATGATAGAATAGTTAACATCGCGCTTATACCAGTAGGAGTCGAGCATGATTGAAAATCTATGCGATTATATTTTCAGGTAGTACGTTATATTCCGGACATATTAATATTGTTTTATTATTTTTACATTATAAAAAGAAAAAATAAATTAATTAGTAATGATATAGTTTTAAGGACTAGAAGAGTACTTAATGGTTAAACGATAAGTATGAAAGCTTTTCATTGGTTGTTTATAAGTTAACCTTTTATAAAGACTAACACTACACAATGCCTTATTAATTTATAAATATTCAAAATACATATTATAGACAATTTACTTTTGTTCGTCACGTGGAATTGACATTTCTTTAATGTATTACCAAAGACAAAAAGAAAATTGTCTTTGGTTTCCCGATGGCGCATACTTTTGATTCGTATCCAGACATACATGTCTTCGACGTCCAAATTGATCTATAATATTCACATTGTTTTTCGTTGTTTTTTTGTCTTGGAAACCATTACATTTTCCTCCTTTACCATTTTACAAGACAGATTGTACAGTAATAAAATCATAAAATATCAAGCAATCTATAATATTTTTTTCTTTACCACGATTTAATCTGCACGCATATAACTACGTCGGTACTTCTTGATCAGATACTCTAAATTGTACTGCTATAAATGCAGATACACCTAAGAAATTTTTTATTTTTCTCATTTAATAAAATCTAAATTATCTCAAAATAAAACTGTTTAAAGAATAAATCTGAAAAAACCGTCTATAACGAAAACGACACCCCAATGGTTTGTTTTGGTATTTCTTCCCAAAGTGAGTCTTAGCAAAAGTCGGCGCCGCCTTCTAGATGTAAAGTCCGATGAGTAAAAATATTTGTAAAATATTTAAAAACATTTGCTTGTTAATTAAATTAGAACCTTTGCTTGATTTGATGATATCTATATAAATTTTATAAATATTTCGGACATCTTACACACAACGCGTTCTAGTCCCAAGCTAAGCACAGCTTGTGTTATGGGTAGTAGACAACTGATATAAGTACATATATACTTTTAAAAGACTTTATAACTAAAATAAATATCATTTATTAAAACCTTTGACTAGCTACGAACATCTATTCATCTCACTCTCCTGTAAAGTAAAGAGTTATTTATTAAAAGCGAATGTATTCTCAAAGATCTTGGCTCTATATCTGAAGCTCTTGCTATAAAACAATTATACGTATGTTGAATATTAAACGAGCAACTTACTTCGCAAGGTCTTTATGCTACCTTCACTTATCATTATGTATATTAATATATTATAGGCTATGTTCTTGAAAAATATAAGGTACCGGATCTTATGCAAAAAATAACCGAATGGAAACAGTGTATGTAAAATGTCAAACCTTATTTTTTACATTGAGGTATTTTAACATGTGATAGGGCCATCATAACCTATACATATACATAGATACATAAACACATACATAGGTATTGTAGCGAATTAGTATAGTTACACTATAACTCACACACAGACAAGCTGTCTAAAATATTTCGCTTTTGATGTGCGCCGGAGTTTAACACCTTTAAATTTTCATGGCCTCTGCTATATTATTATATACTGTCAAATTCAAATATAATTTTAATATTCAGACTTATAGAACTTGATATTAGAGCGTTCAATACCAGTGTATGAAGAGCGCTAGTGTACATTTATAACATCATCACAATAAAATATTGCATATGAAATGTTAATACAGAAGATGACCGTGAATTCAATTTCAGTTATTTCCATTACAATCATTTGTGATTAAGTAGTAGGTCTTTGTTATTATAATATAGTGATAGAAAGTTACAGATAACATTTGTGATAGTGGCTCGATAAAATGTAATGAAAACAGATCAGTTAAGGAACATGCGTCTATTATATAAAAACAAATATTTATATCATTAATGTTTTATACAAAAAATATTAAAACTTCTACAATTATACATACTGATTTTATTTCATTAATTAAATAAAGGAAATAACTTTTTTATTGACATCTACATAAATTATATTCAGAATTTTATTAAGTGCACAGATATATAATTTTATGAGGGAATATATCAGTAGCTGAATTAGGAAGAAATATCGATTTCAATAAAAAGCAGATTTCGATTTCATAAAAGAAATATTTAAAACCACCAGCAACCAAAGAGAATGCATGCTGCGATTAATGAAAGTGCAAAAAGGGAAAAAAGTGTTTCATGACTAGTATGTGGAGATCTGCCTACCCCTCTGACAGTATTTCTACCGATTACAATCTCGGGTAAATAGATTATAATCTAACGATTTTTATAATCTCATGGTGATTTCAAACCCGTCAGCATTAGAGCTCTTCGCAGACCAATTCATTTTTACACCGTACTTGTTTATTGACACAACTAATAGGTTTGCTTCTAGGGAACTTAGGATCCAGTACATATGTACGTAATATATATCATTATTAAATAATTAGATAAAACGAAATTCCAACTACTTTTATTGTCAAGTAAAACTCTTGTAACATATCCATGACCTCCATATGTACACTTACTACGCAGTAATGACTCAACTTGTCCGTGGACGGACGTTTCTGTATACATTTTAATTTAGAATGCGCCAAAGTAATGTAATGCATTCAGATGAGGCGGCAAACATATAGTTATTTAGCCAAGAACTTTAATCAATCTGCAGGTGGTTCAATATTTTCCTTTTGCGTCAAAAGTTACTTCATAACTATTTAGAGCGCTTGTTCGTGTGCATAATTATCGCATGGGAGTTTTCAGTTTTTGTATAAACTGAGAATGAGTGTACATGTGTGTGTAAAATAAATAAAATAAACATATATACATATATCTTTGTCTAAGCGAGTTTGAAGATGAAAAATATAATACTTTGAGCGCACACAAAGCTAGTAATTGAGTGCCAGTTTAGAGGTCTTGAGAAGACAATGAACTGTTATATGTTGAAGTCCTAGAAAGTCGCTGTAGCCTAGTAGTTATGTATATAAATACATAACTATTCAGTACTAGGGTTTTAGATATTGTGAAGTCAACAACAACATAAACTTACGGCAACTAGTATGCCTCAAGTTCTTGTGTTATATAAAGTGTTTTCGAAGTAGCTCTAAAGATATTATTCACCTTCGAGTACACCGAGTTGTTTTAGCTGCTCTCGTGCAAATCTAAATAAGTTAAATGACGAAGAAAACACACAAATTATAACATATTAAATTTAAATTTAAATTCCTTATGTAATCTTAATATATGAGTATAACTAGTAGAAAAAAAATAGCGTCATGTTATTTTGACTCGATACAGACGTACTAAAAACGTTTCGTAACTTCCTTCGATTGAAAAATGGCACTGTGATATTAAATCCTGTTGTTCACAGATTTTAAAGTTTCTCATTCAATAAACCTTTGGAGATTACATATCCTCAAATTAACCTTTTCTAAGTACGTAGGTATGTCATAAGACGAAGGAAGCAAAGTGTTTTTTTTATGTCAGGGCTATCGTAATAAGGTAGGCCATTAAATTAAAAGATATAGCATTGTAACACGCAGTAAAGGAAATTCTTAAAATAGAAAAGTTCGACCTTGGGTAGTTAGAGATGAACTGATATTGAGATATTCAGGATAAAGGCGCACCCACTTTGCTCATACCGAGTAAATGTATGTTACACTGAACATAAAGCCTGAGAAAATAAGTTGTCCAAATTCAGTTCAATAAGAGACAGTTCAGTATATTATACAATAGGATTTAAACATCAACGCAAATGTAGCACTAATATTTATTCTTTTTATTTACCTAGTCAAATTTATTGATATCATTATTATTCTAGTTAGTTTAATTTTTGATACAGTCTGTGTTTTAACCGACTTCTAAAAAGGAGGAGGTTCTATGTTCCACTGTATGTATTTTTTATGTATGTTATTGATTGTTTTTTTGGGCTTGGCACTGATTTCAAAAAGATTTTAGACACCTAGCACACATTGTAATATTACTTTTTAAATGAATAAATAATTAGGTATAGGCAAGAATTGTCACATAGTAATTTATGAAGAACCAGGTTATTTTACGCTTTTTAGTGTTTCTAGGCGGGGAGTTTTCGTTCGATGATTTTTTGAAGTTGGTTTGTTTTTTTTTTAAGTTATTTTATTAAAGTTTGTTCAAAGTATTTTTTCTATGTGCAATAATTTGAGCAATAAATTAATAGTATATCTATCTACCTACATACATATGTGTAACCAGCGGTTTTAGCAAGTGTCTTTCAACGTTGACCCGACTTATATTACTTGAGAATGAATTAATAATTCTTTTTATCATTTTACGTAACTATTTCTTTTGTTTTTATCCGAATGAAATACGTCATGCACCATTAAAAATAGTCGGTGTCTGTTTCATAGATTATCCAACTTAAATGTAGTATTTTATTGCATTAAAATAAAACTTCACAAAATAACTTGCCGTACCTATTAAAATGGTTATAAATGGCAAGTGTTATAGTGGTTAAATGGATGTTGTTATGTGACTACAATATTGTCTTATAGTAAATAACATTAGTGCACATATCGGTATATTATACAAATGCAATAAATAATCATTTTAATAATAATAATTTCTTTATTTCTCTTCTCACAACTACATATACTATACATGGATTATTAATTAATTCTTATCACAACACAAAAACAAGACACCAATACAGAAATTTTAAGAGGACTGGTGTCTGAATTAGACGTGAGTCTGAGCTCATGAATCCTTCATGAAACGCTGATGAATTCGATACATTAATTTTAATACGTAATGTTATTGTATTTCTTTCTTAAATTCTGACAGAATATTTCATTCTCTTAAACTTCTCTTCTCTGCTTCCGTAAACAATAGAGTTAGAGAACTACTGCATGGATTACTAGTATGAACTACACCGAATCAGGATAGCCATTTACATTATTTAAACTACCTACTTTATTCGTTATATTTTCTTAATACAATATGTTAAACTCAATAATAAAACATAATTAATGCAGGCCGACAAAAAAAATTAAAACCTATTTTGTGTAAGTAGCGTAAAAAATGTTATTAAAATATTGCTAATACACTTCTATATATATTCGATACATATATACGAAAATATAGTATAGTTCTAGGTCCCTATGGATATAAAGAAAATACTTTGGAGTGAATCTTAAGATAGTAAACAAGCGTTTAAAGTACAAAAAAATACAAAAGAATCTATATTATATTCGTTTAGGTTTTGCCTGCTGCTCCGCCCACGGATTTGTCGGTTATTGTGGTAAAGAATATCATGTGTCCGTCTTAAAGAATCAAAAGTATCTACATGCCATATATTGAAATCGGTATAACCGTGAATGCTTGATAGACAAGGTCACTTTAATTAAGTAATTCGAGATTTCAAAGATTCATCATATGAAAATATGTATAGTTTCAAAATATCTAGGCTATCAAGATAAGAACGCTTGTTTATATATTAATATGGAATTAGGCTACACAATTTGCGGTTTATATCAGTTTCGGTCACGCGACCTTCGACAATCTTAGAGTAGCTATAAAACTGTGTATGTAATAATTTATGTGCACTATGTTTCTTACTATTGGCAAGTTCTAATATCTAGTATCGTTTACGACTTGTTTAATGGACAGTAAACAGCATTCTAGAAGGGAAAGCTTACTCTTACTGACGGATGAAAGTTGACGTCTTGTATCCGATACGTCATATTCGCAGTGTGTATTCAAATATATAAAATGAGGTAGCTGTACTCTGCTGTGCTTTGTTGTGCAATATTGTGGCTGCATTGGTGAGGAATCAGGAACGCGATTGATACGAAAGAAAGAAAAAACAATGTTTGAAAGTGATTATTGTGCAAACCAACTTCACGTTTGTATATAAGTATATACTTAGATATAAGGAAAGTACGCGTGCTTTTCATTTGATTTAATGGAAATGATTTCCGAGTCTGTTAGGCCAAAGAGCGTGAATTCAATTCCCACCCAAGACAAAATATTAAGTGTGATAAGCTCGGTGGAATATGAACGTATTTAGGGAATCATTTGAGAGCCGACAGCCATATGTCAGAATTTGTATCTTAAAAATTGCATTTTAAAGATGCAATTATATTTTGTTTAGTCTTATTGGAAGATTACACTTGTATATAAGATAGATTAAGAATCTCCCATATCAATATTCATTGATGCACTAAGACATAAGGTGCATGCTTAACTGTCTTCTGATAGACTTACACTCCGTCAGTTCGAGAAAGTATAGGATTCCTTCCTTTGTGCACTAACTAACCTTTAAATAATTTATTTCAGTTTCTAACATCATTAACGAATATTGGCCGCCGTCTGGCTAGCGTGGCAGACAAGGAACGACGGAATGGCCGTCTCAGGGCCGAATTGGCGGCGCTCGACCTCAACCTACCCGCCAGGGTGTGGTTACCTCTACATCAAAGACCGCACTATGTGTTAAGGATACCTCCACATGCAGCTGCCGTGTTAAATAGCAAGGATAAGGTGAGCTTTAACCATTTTCTTAAATATTAGAAATTTGATAATAATGGTGAAGACAAGGGCTTGATTCTTCAAATCCTTAAAATAGACTAGGCATTTTTGTAATCTTTATACCTGAAAGCAAACCTTTTTTTTATTTTCTAAAACGAGTCCTTGACCGTTACTTTTTATAGAGTGGTTATTAGTAACCGAGATACAGAATAATATCTCAAATATTATGAAAAGTTACATTACAAATAGAAAAGGTATGAAAATAATTTGAACACATAAGAACTTTATTGTTTTGAGCTAGTACTTTCTTATTAGAACGGTCCACATTGTTTGTGGCCACTAGGTCACCGCATAAATCAGATGTTGGTGCTAAGATAAAACTTCTGCTCAAATAAGTCCCTTTACTTCGTACACTAACTTTCATAGGTTTTTCATTAAATCCCTGATAAACAATTCATAATCATTTGTATGTAATACTGTGATCTCCTTTACGTGCATCTTAGTTTTTATAGTTGTAACAATAGTAATGATTATTCAAACAAAGGATAAAATAACTTATACGCATTTAGAACATCTTGATAACTACTATTGTATTAAAACCTTAATGTTTTTAAAAGTTAAGACTGTTAGCCCGAAGGTCGTCCACCTTCGATTGAACGTAAGATACGATTCTGAGTACCTATTTAGAGCATTTGAATTTTTAGTGTGCGATAACCTGCCTATTGTGAACCCGACATTCAAGTATAATGCCTTCCTTTTAAATTCATAGATTTGGGTTTCTCTCTCTGATGGCCGATCATGAAAATATTTCAAATATATGTATAATATAATATCGGTAACGCAGCAAAGACTATGTCCTACCTCAAGCATCAAAGTATCTCCATGCCAAATTCCATTGAAATCGCTGTTGCGGTTTAGCTGTTCAAACGTAACAGACGGACAGGCAAAGTTACTTTGGAATTTTTAAAATTAGTATGGTTATTATAGACAACATAAGAGAGAGACAACATAATATATATTCCTTTCGTATATTATTGTGCATACCAAAGACTATGCTGATACTTGATGTGTTCCTTTCGTTTGCGAATAATTAACATGGTTCTATTTTGAGAAACTCACCCACGAAGAGTGAGACTTTTGTACGGACTGAATAATGTTAGTTGCGCCCTACAAGAAAAAGTTAAAGGTACTTAAAATGCGTATGCACAATAATACGCGGCAAAACTTGAAACCTTGTACTTGAAAAATAAACACATCTTACAAACTTTCGCTGTAAAGAAGATGCGTGGTTCCTATTGTACAATATGTTTATATATATACTTTATTTAGTTTACAATTGTTAATATTTATTAATAGTTATTTAATATAGCTGACAAAAAAACGACAGTTGGTTCATCTCATAAATGGACAATTACAATATACTAATTTAAACACGCCATATGTAATATTTAACGCGGCGGATAAACTCGCCAGACAATAGATGGGGCCCGTGTTAGTTGTAGATCAGTTTCACAGCGTAGATATTTTAATATTATTTGAACAGCCTCGTTTGCTACAATACATAATATGATACCATGTATTTCGAACTATTGGGGGCTAAGAACTGACTAAACCTATAATATTTAGCTAGCTACTATGCTCTAATTTCATAATGGTCTTACGATGCAAAGGCCAAAGGGAAGTTTTGACAGTCTATGCCTGTTTGTAAGTTCTACCCTAGCACCTAAGCTACTGAACCGGTTTTAATTAATGAGGTTTCAATCTTCTTCTTCTATATAAATACATGATTACAGATATGTATCACAAAAATGTATGTACGCGTATAACTTTAGATCGACTGCACCAAATTGGATAATTCTTTTTTTGTGTTTATTATTGTCAGGACAAGGTTTGTATAGAAGAAAGAAAAATAAAAGAAAACCGGAGGTGTTATATATTTTTAGTCTGCTTAGTCGTATACACTGCGGCCCTGCGCGAAGTTAACACGGGCTTATTAAAAAACGTTTTACGGTTATTCAGAAAAAAAACATGCAAATGAATACGGCGCTACGAAGTTCGCCAGGTCAGCTAGTAGTTTCATAATAATGACTCGGTAGACATAGGCTATATATACATTTTTACAAAGGTTTTTACATACCTAGTCAGGTTATGGTTTTCTCTAAATTTTTCTTCTTAAATGATCTGGATTTAAACTCACATTTCACAAGTATATAAGTAGGTACTTCTGGATTTCTATTCTATTCTGTGGTGCAGTCTATCAGTCAAAATCGGGAGAAAATTCTAACTAATTTATACATTAGATAAATTTTGATTGAGATTTAATGATTTTCAATGTAATTCGGGCAGCAAAATTGTTAGCAAGCTTATCGCCCTT
The DNA here is from genome assembly GCA_003709505.1 of Hyphantria cunea. Classification (NCBI taxonomy): domain Eukaryota; kingdom Metazoa; phylum Arthropoda; class Insecta; order Lepidoptera; family Erebidae; genus Hyphantria; species Hyphantria cunea. The sequence continues at coordinate 58,671 of PKRV01000933.1, forward strand.
TAGAATATATTGGAAGTATTTCGAGGAATTGCAAAAGCCATTAACACTCGAACGTTAGCTGCATTATTGAAACCGTGTTAAGAAAACAATTACCTACCTATTAACAGTTGATGCTATTCACAATTTTATAGACACAAAGAAATAAAATTGGAGTGTCTGTTTTTAATATTAAAGTAACCGCTTTTTACTAAATGTTTTTTTTTTTTACTAAATATTCGGTAAACAATATCATCATCATCATCATCATCATCATCATCATCATCATCATCAGTCTATCGCAGTCCACTGCTGGACATAGGCCTCTCCAATTTCACGCCACTTAGTTCGATCTATGGCTTCTCGCATCCAGCTCCTGGAAAAATAAGTAAAGTAAACAATATGATACGGTACAAAAATACATATACCAAATTAACATTTTCTACCTTTATGGTCTATCTTTTTGTTAATCTCTGGAGAGGCTGGACTGATTTCGACGGGACTTTCCCTGGCAGGTAGCTGATGATATAAGGAATAAATTAGGTTACTTCTTTAGACTAATTTCGCCCCGCGGCGTTGACCGCGGTTACAACAACAAGCGCGGGTAACGACGTGGTGGCTCAGCTAGTTATCAATGTAACTGTTCATATCAGTAGTTATATTAATTAACGTTTGTGGTTTGAATATGAAGTTATTAAAATAACAAAACGTACATTTCAAACCCATATGATTCGAAGCGATAAGGTAACCAAACAGTAGTTACGGGGTAAAACCCATTAGTCACCGTTTGTTTATCAACCCTAACCATTTACAGTCAACCAATGTCAGTGATTGTTTGATATCTATATGTAAGTATTTTATTCTACTTCTTCTTCTCCAAGTGCTTCTTCAATTTCAAAGGTTGGCCGTCAGCTTCCTGTACTCCTCCTTGTCATTGGCCAGGCCGAACAGTTGTTCAACGGAGGTGATAACGGTCCACTCCCGGATATTTCGCAGCCACAATTTTTTCTTCGTCCGGCGCGCCTCTCTCTCTTTCCACAACCATTAAATACTGAAAAGGGGAAGACCCCTTTTCAGTATTTAATGGTTGTGGAAAACTATAGTCCTTATAATATAGCTTGATCTCTGTGACAGGTGTCACTAGTGTCATTTTAAAACTTACGAGGTACATTTTGTGTGAATGTGTATAATGTATTGCACTTCATTTGTGAGAAAACTGGAATTTTTACCAGTTTTCTCACAAATGAAGTGCAATATTTAACAGTTTAATTTATAAAATAAAATAGCTTATACCAAAGCTAATTCGTTGGTTTTTTCGTAGCCGTGTGTCCCTCATCTATTCTGAGAAAGGTAATGAATGAATTTCTTGACAATACCTTTTTTTGCGAGTTTTGGTGTTTAAAATAAATATGATCATATCATATTTATTTTAAACACCAAAACTAACCATGAATTTGTGTTTCTACAATCCATCCAAAGGTTGCCTGTAAGAAATGACCTTTTAGCGATAAGGCCGCCATTTGTACATGGCCATAATATTGTTTAGCTCATAAATATAACTGTATCAATTGGTGCAAAATAAAGTTTATTCTGTTCTATTATACCGGTATTATGCCTACCTATATCTGCGCAAGCATGGTTCTCTTCCAACAAAAAAATTATATAAAACAAAAGTTAAGTTTATCACAATATATAAGAGTAGACCTCATTCAAATTGGTTAAGCCAGACAAAAAAAAAGTGCGTGCGTACAAAGTACACATGTCAGAAGTGAAACTTCTTAGCTCTCTCCCACCTCTCGCTCCATGGCACTGTGCGTGATACGAAAATCGCTCTATCTCGCTTATTCTCTCGATCTTTCTCACTTGCTTGCTCCCTACTCTCACTCCATCGCTAGTTGCTTCATGCTACGTTCGCCCTGTCTTACTCTCTCTCAATCGATCTCGATCGTTCTCCCTCTCTTTTTCGACACTTCCGTTGCATACTTGCGTGACGTTACATTTGTAAAAAAATTACCCTCATGCGTCTAAAGAAGTTTCACTTCAAAAATAGACTTAGAGATTAGTTTTTCATCTACATATATCTTTAAAGTACGTACGGACATCGCCTTTTTATATTTCTTTTAACTTTTATTGTGGTACTAAAGTTTTTAGCATATTGGTAAATTTTCAGAGAATTATTCTGTTAAAAGAAGTATGGATACATACTAAACTATTATGTAAAAGTAATAAATAACAGTTAACCCTGACCCTCCTATGTGAATTCTGTTATCTTTATGTCGTATTCCATAGAACGGGAAGGTTATCAGCGTTTAATATGTTGTTATTGTAGAAATACTAAAACAAGAACTCTATACAGCGGCCTACATTTATATTTAACGCAACTTACTATTGTAAATTACTGCCTATATTCACATATCTTCAAGGCATATTACCTCATTTTACCTTTCACTATTAACCAAGGTACACATTTATGCTCCAAATGGGTAATTTCGTAATGAAGATTAAAATAGAACTTTAATTACCTTACAACGATTTTATCTTACAAGTAGGAAAGGAGATACATAGTATAAATTATTATACTATGTATTTCCGTAAATATCGATGTTTGAAATCTAATTAACGCTACTGCTAATGATTTCGAAGGATCAATTAAATATTACAAATATTTATAGAATACTTATATGCATGCGCCCTGTTATAGTACAAGTCTACATAGGAATACGCATTACACAGAATGTGTTTGTGAAATTCTGAATGTTTTATTTTTATTGTTGTTTGTGAGTTCATAGTGACAGGCGATTGTTTTGTATGTGTGAAGATTTTCCCCCAAAAAAAATGACAGACTGTTTTCTATTTGAAAAAGACGCAGTGGCTACTCCCCTCCGGTTCGCGCGCCTGTATTGCTCTATGACGTATAATACTTTACATACAGGATCTTGAAAATTATATATATATATATATACAAAACCTTGTTTATATATCCAACGTGGATACACCTCACGTGTTAAAGCACGTGGAGATAAAGTATGCGAGACGATAACCTCTATATCAAGTTAAACCACATTAAGTCGAAACCTGATTCAGGTTTGACTTCAAGAGAGTTGAATATATATACCAACGTTAAACTGTGCTTAGAATTTTGTTTCCATACACTTTTTCCCTAAATACCTCGAAAAACATATTCAAACTTTATGTAGTAAATGTTTGATTACAAGTTTCTTTTAAAAATATAAAAACATGATTATTATGGAGTTGTTGTATATAAAACCAGTCAGAATATTATTAAGTTGATTATATATTTATTTACATGTATATTTTTAACAACTTTGAACTTGAGAAGTCATATTTAATTACCCATGTAACTATTTTTTTTATTTATTAACTCTAAAGTACAATTTAAACTTTTACAGTTTCAATGTTTAGCGCTCTTTAAATCTCTCGAAAACTAAGATTCTTGCGTTTTCCTCGAAGTTCGGCTTACAAGTTTATAAATAAAACGTTGTCACAATTAATTCTATAAAAGATTAAAAATAAATTATAATTTAGTAATTAAATACCTATTAAACTGGTTCAGTAATTAAAAAAGCCTACAAACAAATATCTTCTTTGTTTGTAAAGTGATTTGTTTTGTTTCTAAGCTGGACGGGCTATATTACATCTTTTTTTGTTACCTACTTCTGACGTTTTAATTTTGGGCATTTCTTTTAGTAAATCATGAATCACAGATAAAGTCAGTTTAGTTACGTCAATAACGTTAGTATGTGTCACCGCCATTGGTCATCTATAGTCTTATGGTTATTTCAAATCTTATAATTTTAACCGCTTATTCATAAAATAAATATTGTGTCTGCTTCCAACTGCATAATTTTCTTATTGACACCACATTCATGTCTAATTTTCTCAGAATTATCCTCCTCTCGTAGAAGAAGAATTTCAAATCAATAATATATACGTTATTTTCGCCAAAAATCTATATTTAATTTATTGTTGTGCCTCTCCGTCATTCTGTTTATTTGTACCGGCTAATCTCTGAAACGGTTGGACGATTGTGACGGGACTTTAACTAGCAGATAGCTGATGTTATAAGGAGTAACTTAAGTTACTTTTATTATATAAAAAAATAATGTTATAGAACAAAATTTAAACCAGTACACTGCGAACGAACACCGATTTAAAAAAATATAAATACCAAAACGAGTAAAACAGTGGGACTTAGTTATCTAAATAATGTTTGATTATTGCACACCTCACTACTTACCAGATTAGGAATGCTTATAAAATGTGTAGTTCAGTGGACTCTTTTACGATATTTGGACACGGCCTTATATGATGCATGCGTATTTGGAATCATGAGGCAAAATTAGTAACTTAACGAATAACCAATTATTAATATGAGAATGTAGGTCAAAATGTGTCTTGGTTTCATCTGATCTGATCTGAATGTATAAATATTTTATAAGAGACTATGAATAGGTATTTTTTAAAAACGTGTGGTTAGTTCTTATTAGTTTTTCATTTGTCGGTAATAAAATAATTAACGGAAACAAAAAGTACACAAGTAAACCATATTATACCCTTCTTATCAGTGCCGTGTAAAGTACTACTGCGTCGATTTGACCAATATTTTCTATCCTATGTCTTTTTTTCACTGTTAATGGAGGCTGGAATTAAAAAAAAAATAAAAAAAACCTTTCTTTCTCAGGCACCATACATAATGTACGTGGAGGTCTTAGAAACTGACGGACACGAACCGTTACCACCGCGCCTATTACCACCTGCGCCCCCAGCACCACATTCACCCCCCATCAGGCATACGAAGAGTGAAGAAAACCTAGTGCCTGAATGGCCAGCATTATCATTGTACTCAGGATTAGATGATGCGGACACCGGAGACTGTTGGAGCCATGATGATGAGGAACTAAGTACACAGTATTCGCATCGAGCGCCAGCGCCCGACAGCTTATCACAAGTAAGATGTATTTTATTTTACGGACTTACAGAAACCGACTTCATTCTGTTGTCAGTATACTATATATAATTTGAATGATTCTAAAACACTATTAAACTACCTCAGACTATTATTAATTAAATAGTGAGAGTCCAAATAAGCTTTAATAGCTCCACCTATATGTTTGTAATAAACTGTTGTAAGCGGTTTAGTTTTTCCACCCTCGTAACTTTGTATACGTATGGTCTAGGAATAAATTTGCCCGGGTTTGCTACATTTTTCATTTATGCTCGGCTCCAATTGCTCTTAGGGTGATGTTTTATAGCCTAAAACCTTACTCGATAAATGGGCTATCCAACACTAAAAGAATTAGCGAAATTGTTTAACTTAGGGAAATTGGAACGTATATACAAATTTTATATTTGTTTATTTATAAAAAAAATAAGTTGCGTTATGCTTAAAAAAAAATAAGTTAAGTTTTCTTGAATTATTTGATAAAAGTATAATAACTACTTTGTACAACATAAAGAGTTACATTCTGCCCAATGTCGCACATAACACAATACCAAGCAACATATTGACACATAATCCTCATTAAAAACCGTAACTGGAATTTAGTTTAATAGAAAAACATTTCATTGACATTATATATAGTTAACGTTCAATAAAGCCTATCTTTATGTCGATATTATAAATTTTTATTGCCCTCATGTAAGCCACGTCAATGTTTTGAAAACACGAAATATTATAGATACATATATTAAAAATATTTTAAAATTATTCAAAAATAAATGTTTTCATATCGTTATGCACTCATTTCTATTTCAAGGCTATCCGTGCTAATTTGATTTTAATAAATTTTACGTAGGTATTAAATAAACATTTCTGAGTATAATTTTGAAGGTTTTTAAATTTTACAAAAATCAGGCAATTGTATTATCTATGGCAGTGGGACAACTTTGATATGAGACTTTTGTAGGTAATTTATAAATTATAGACAATGAAATCTGCACAATTTATGTTTTTAGAATTAAAGGAAGTTATTCTTCCGGTCTGTTTAAATATCTTATAATTGTGTATGAATAATTTGAGAGAATTAAACGGAGTCAATGCATCTAGAACAAAGACGAAAATCGTGTTTACAAAATCCGTCGTATCTGGGCTACCTGAAATCCATTGTATTACCTCACAGAGGTCGCGTTTAGTAGCATAATCGAGTTGTTATTTACTGCATTACACTGTGTGTCAGATTTATGTTCAATTTAGTATATGGAGAACCTAGTTATATAAGAGAATTTATCAGAAAATAACACACTCTTATAAAAAGTTACAAAGAAATCCCAAAAACCTAGCTATTTTATGTTTGACGAAATTTTACTGTTATACTTTACGAAAAAATACAGGTATAGGTAAGTTACTCGCCTTGTTTTTCAGAATTATGTAGAATATATTACCTAAGCCCACTTTTGAAGCGAAACTAGCTGGGAAAGTTTGGTGAGAAATCTGACAGATTTCTCTCTAAACATAAGCTAGAGTACTATGTTTAGTGTAGTTGTATTACGAATTCTAGAACTACGAACTAGAAAGTAATCTTAACTTAGTATAAAATAAAGTCACTTCAGCTGTCTGTTCGTCTAGATCTTTCTAATTACTCAATGGATTTCAATGCAGTTTTCAGCAATAGGTAGAATGATTCAAGAGGAAGGTTTACGTGTATAAGTAGCTGCGCCCCGTGGTGTTACCCGCAATTGTTGTTGTAGTATCTTTTAATGAGAATTTATGTTGATAAAAGGTACAGAGTGAAAATGTTTTTTTTTTCATATAATTTATTTACATGTGGCAGATATAATAAAGTTAATTCAAAGTAAAAGGAAGCATTCTGATCTCTATCGGTTAACTTAGAAAACTCATAACATTTCTAGATATTGCAATATTTGTTAAAAACTAGTAGTCTTTTACCTTTAATTAGTAATACTGTAGAAGCGTGTACTTAAGTTACGTCTTGAAAATGTGGATGCTTAATTTCAAAGAACTATGACTCTTTTCTGTGCTTATTTCCATTACGAGTATTTATACTCGACGTTACTTGGAACTAAACAGTTTTATATCTTGTAATAACACATAATTATCTACATTTTTCACAGCTAATTATTATCGTTTTGTCGGTGTTTTTAGCTTGATGATAATTTCGTCTTCCTGTCGTAATTATTGACCTTGGTGTTGCATACCCGACTATGTATGCCACGAGTGTTGTTACTAATTAGTATACAATTGATTTGTACCGTTATTTTATTAATAATTACTAATAAAATGCCAGAAGATTCTTGCCAACAGCATATAATTGCTAGATTACTGTAAATTAACTTGCATATGGATTAAGTAAGAGTTAACTAAGGGATTGAAATACAAAGTGATGGTATTCCTTATTACATACTATTCATTAATTAAGAAATTCTTGATGAAAAAGCCATAAAAGCAACAGTTTTACTGCATGATTATCGTTTGCTTACATATAGCATGTCAATTTGTTTCGTTAATCAAGGATTTGGAAATAACACATTGGGGTTATTTTTACATTATGATACTTGCTTCTTTGGATTTGGAGATTTTTGCTATGTATATCAGAGGGTTAACAATTCGCGTTATATCTTGTATTCAAATATAGTGAGAAATGAATGCGATGCAAAAATACGTTACCCCCTTCGACATTTTCCAATACATAGAGGATTTTGCAGTAATTCAAAGAATAACAAGCACAAAAAAAGTACTAATATCGTCAGTTTTAACAATTCTCGTTATGCGAGTTGTTTTTTTAAACGTCAAGCTAGCAAATAATTAAACCGGCGTATTTAATTGATTATAGTAACCAAACCGTTGAAGTATCATTAATAGTATAAGAGTTATTTACTAGTTATTACCAGCTATAATAACACTGAGTACAACAAGCTTGTTATTTGTATAATTAAGGAGGGTGCGGGTGTAAAGTACAAAATGTTGACAGGCATATCAAAAATTCAAAAGATACACGAGTGCTTTATTTAAAGAGAAATAAATGCCCTCGTGGTTTGATTCTATTTACATTTGTTAGATTTGTATATAGACCTAAGTGGGTTCCCTACGGAGAATGGTTGTAATCTCAATTAACATCAAGTCTACCGTATAATAGTTTACTTTACAAGTTCATGACATTTATGTAGGTACACGTGCTAGGAGGGCAATAACTCTGACGATGACCGATAAATCTTATAAAATATTAACTTTTTAAGAAACAAGTAGTTTGAATCGTAAGTTTATAAAATATTAATCTGTCGTGGTTAATGTTTTACGAGGTGAATGCTTTCTGCCAGGACAGATTACAATCTGTCGGTATTTCTGATTTGCCTAACTTACTAGCCGATTTGCCTAACTAATATATATATATATATATATATATCTCCATATTATTTATAAAGCCCACGTGCCTCAGCGACTGTGGTGGTGGTGCTATTTGTTCTATAGCTGTATGTTTAGATGCAAAAAAGATGACGTCACCACAAATCTTGACGTAAGCCCCCCACAAGTGCATGGCGTTGTCCAATATTCTTATAAATAATCATTAAACTTGAATATTTAAAAAAAACTTTCGATCAAAACGAAATAAACTCCTTAATAAAGTAAGAATTTTAGATGTCTTATTCTCAAGTAAAAGACACTCACTGCTTTTTTAGTGACTGTAGTTTAGCTTACACTTTCTGTATTAATGTAACCTACTTTTTTTTTATGACATTCGATAACGTTTTATTTAATCTTATGACTGACAAAATGTAATCTATACGTTTCCGTTACAAACTAGATTAACTAGTAACTAAAAACCGGAATACATTTTAATTACGGAACAATAAAAATTATACACACAACTAGTAAAGTAAACCCACATCTGTTATATTTGTTGCTGATATATTGTCACAAACGAGAATATATATATATATATATAAACAACAACCCATAATGTCCCACTGCTGGGCTCGGGTCTCCTCTCAGGAGAGGGTTAAGGCCATACATCCCCACGCTGGCCAAGTGCGGGTTGGGGACTGGCAAGAATACGTTGTGGCTGCGTAAATCTTGCCGTTGGATGTTTTTAAGCCGCCCGAAGGCCTCCAACTAAGCTTCACGACTGTTATCGTATGATAAGAACCGGGAATGACTGCTTAACGTGACCTCCGAATCACGGAGACGCTCATGGTAACATGCCACCAGCGGTCACCCATCCAGGTACTGACCGCGCCATCGTTGCTTACCCTCGATGATTGTTTCTAATCACCGAGTGCAACTGGGCTATGAGCGCCTCATATATATATATATGTCATATATTTCACAAGTGATATTATAATTAAACAGTAGATTGTCAAACGACTATTTTCTTACAAATATCACGGCTTTGACAATATATACCTGGGATTTCATGTCACGTTGTTGCTCAAACTCCAAAAATATCTGACCAATTTTCACACTTTTTAATGTGTGTTTTGCATATATATATAGGATAGTTTTTATCACATATTTTCTTTTAAGAGACGAAAATTCGCGGGGGAGCTTAAATACTATATGTTTGTATAACAATATGTTTTGATATCGTATCAGAGCCGTCATCTATACCAAAATCAGTAAATCGGATTATAAAAATGCAGATATCCGGGTAGTGTCCACGTTTGCCGAACGAAGTTCAATAATAAAATATTTATGATTCTAGGTATCCCTTGGTAAATGAGAGTTCCGAGAGTCCATTAAGGGGTGAATAGATGAGTATTTTGCCCTACATTAGAGAATCGTTTGAGCTCGCAAGTCATTGTTTCACTGTAAGGATCATTCGTTACCTTGAAACATAAGATTTAAGTTAAAGTCAATTTATAAATTAATGAAGGACTAAAATAAATTAATAATATAGTTTTTGCTTGGTGCTCTGACGATACCTGATTAAATATTATCTCATGCTAAGTCAGCCTGAAACAATTCATTATCAAGCTTTATCTTTGACTGCTATCGTAACTATGGGTTTTCCCTTCTTAATTCTTAAATAAGTATTTATTAAATGAAAACGACGATTTGAGAATTAAATCCATGTGATGCCATACCAATCTGCAAAGTTAGTTATGAATAGTTCAATACATACAATGTAATCGGAAACGCACTATACAACAAACACAGGAACCACCTGCGTTGTGAGAACAATGTGTACATTAAGCAAATGCCGGTTGACTTTCCAAATCTGACAGCCTGCCTATGACGTCTTGAGTGACAATACTTGATTAGAGAGTAAAATTTTCGCTCGATTGCGTAAAACATCATTCCTACAATCCATTGCCTACAAAATCTAATAAACTTATTTACCAAAAATACATTCGCTACACGCTGTTTACAAATATTTCAACACTTAACAGTGTTGTAGTAGTAAATAAAATAATCAGACTAAACTATAGTACATGGCTGGCTCTCAATATAAGCCATATAAACTCTACTCGCTTTGAGAACATAGAGCAACTGCTGATGTCCTGTTCCCGATAACCTTTTCAATTAGAAGAGAAATTCCGGTCTCTTTAAATTACGTTTCGTTTACGGTTACGTTTCCCTATTCGAGAATTACGTGGATTCTCGGAACCGTCCCTTATTTAGTCAAAGCCCAAGTAAGGTTTTGTCGTTCCGTCGTAACCCAGGAATTTATTTTATTGGGAACGGGGTACACACTTGTCTTGTGTTTCTTGAGTTGTTTACTGGTGACCTTTCTTCTCGCTGGCCTCCTAGACCAGCATCATCATCAGCCTATTATAGTCCACTGCTAGACAAATACCTCTCATTATACTAGGTTTGCCAAATATACTGTTAAAAGCAGTATTGTACTGGTTTTCACAGCATTATACTTTTTACTGTTGAACAAAAATAGAGTATACCAAATCTGTTTTCAGCATTAAAATGTAAGTGTTAGACTTGACGCTCACACCATTATTGTATATAGTCAGAGTGCAGCGCAGCCCAGACAGATCACATTTATGGAGTTTCAGAAAGAATCTGCCAATGTCAATTGTCAGAATTCACAAATTTCAAAGTAATATACGAAAAGTATCAGAACTAAATTAATAACTTGTGCTAGAAACTATAAAAATATGTATTTAAAATATAATATATAAAATACTCTTATTTTTTCTAAAATACTGTCTAATGTTCTTCGCAGACCTACATATATTTTCTTGCAAAAAAGTTGCCAATCCTACATTACACGCTACTTTTATCGATTTCGGGCTTGTCGCATCTACTCCACTTGGCTTGTGCTGGACGCCCACACAACCATATAAAAACACAAACACAAAACCACTCAAAACTGTTTAAATCATCAACAAACCCCGCCTTTGCAATTTGACAATGACAACTATACGAAGAAAATGACATCATTCGTTCTTGTATATTTAATATAGATTAACTAAGATATCTTAATAGCGTGTCACTGACAAATGTAAGTAATTAATAAAAAAACGCTTTAACTCCTTCGAGAAACCGACACTAATTGGACCTCCGTTGTACAGAAAAGATTCAATTCACAATATTAGCAATCTAAATAATCCAAATTTAACTCTTTCCTACTATTAAACAATTTATTTACGTATTTGTAATGAGGAAAATACCCCTAATATTTTCAGAGGACCCCGAGCCTTGCAGTGGGACATTATGGGTTTATGATAAATGAGGAAAAGACGTTCTATTTTTAATCATTATGATAAAAAGTCGTTTTCTTCACGGGTTATTATAAAAATGCTGATTATTTTGTTTATAGTTCAACATCACCATTTTAAGTTTGACATGTTTGCANCGTTTGCGGATTCAACCCGATTTTAATTATCATTAAGAATAATGCCAGGTAGGTATAGGGTTCTGGTTTTACCGGTTGACATATATTTATTATTAAACTTGAAAACATTATGAAGTATGGTAATATAAAACCGTGTCCTAAAAAACGTAATTTGGACATAGAACAATTCACTTTGTGAGATTTAATGTTTTCTTTTCATACTATAAAACATAGAGGTAATACATACAATAAAAACATTGCAAGAGTCGTATTGAAACTTTAATTAACAGATGATCAACTGACAATATGAAATTTTGTAAATACACATTTTGGTTGCACTTCTTTCTGTCTATTCCTACCTCAAAATTAAATTGTATTCCTTGTATTATCCACAAAGGTCAATGGAGTTGTTAAATAGTGTTGATATAATTATTATTATATTGCAAATGAATCGTATCAAAAAACTGTATATAGTTTCAAGAACATACTTTTTCTTAGCACCTTGGCCTATTTCGATGTTTAACAAATGCACAACACTACCCCTAAATAATAATTAAATTGGAATTTTGTTTTTGAATTCGCGTATTGTTTTACGCCACCGATGTACATCTAGAGAATGTATTTATCTTGATTGGTTGTCTGGTAAAAAAAATGCAACATCATAATAGCGTCAGAAAAAAAATAATTACTTAAATCTTAGGTTTTTACAGACTCGGTGTTTTGAACTGGGTTTTAGTATTTTTCCTTGTTTTTAGTTATATCGTACAAGTGTACAATGACTCTCACGTGNTGTTTGCAGATTCAACCCGATTTTAATTATCATTAAGAATAATGCCAGGTAGGTATAGGGTTCTGGTTTTACCGGTTGACACTATATTTATTATTGCTACTTTTTAAGACTAATTAATGCGTAGGAGTATCAATCTATTGGTAATGGCCACTCGGCCGGGGGAAAGGACAAATTCGAAATCGGCTTAAACTTGAAAACATTATGAAGTATGGTAATATAAAACCGCGTCTTAAAAAACGTAATTTGGACATAGAACAATTTACTTCGTGAGATTTAATGTTTTCTTTTCATACTATAAAACATAGAGGTAATATATACAATAAAAACATTGCAAGAGTCGTATAGAAACTTTAATTAACAGATGATCAACTGACACTATGAAATTTTGTAAATACACATTTTGGTTGCACTTCTGTCTATTCCTACCTTAAAATGGAAGTGTATTCCTTGTATTATCCACAAAAGTCAATGTAGTTCTTAAATAGTGTTGATATAATTATCATTATATTGCAAATGAATCGTATCAAAAAACTGTATATAGTTTCAAGAACATACTTTTTCTTAGCACCTTGGCCTATTTCGATATTTAACAAACGCACAACACTACCCCTAAATAATAATTAAATTGGAATTTTGTTTTTGAATTCGCGTATTGTTTTACGCCACCGATGTACATCTAGAGAATGTATTTATCTTGATTGGTTGTCTGGTAAAAAAAATGCAACATCATAATAGCGTCAGAAAAAAAATAATTACTTAAATCTTAGGTTTTTACAAACTCGGTGTTTTGAACTGGGTTTTAGTATTTTTCCTTGTTTTTAGTTATATCGTACAAGTGTACAATGACTCTCACGTGTCATTGTGTGTGCCACCGTGCAAGTACGTAAATAAACCTCAACGCAAAAACAGGTTAATAATATGAGAAAAACTGTGTGTTGGTATTAATTGATTTGTATTTGTAAATATTATTATATTGGTAAAGGAATATCAAATACTATAAATTTATTTCACTGTTGAATTTCCTTGTTTTTATCTGTTTTTTCGGCTAACGGGACTTACAGTTATAGTTGTATGGCGGGACTTATTCGCAATATATTTTTTTTAAAAACTACCCTATAATTTTTTGAGTCCCGTGTGACCCGTGACAGTGACCCGTGACAGTGACCCGTGACCACGAGCGGCGTAACCCGTTCGAAACGTCGGGAAATAGAAAGTATCGTTTTTTTTATTTCTGGTGTTTATTATATTTCCTAAGAAAGAAACAATATAGGAATGTTTGATTCCCCATTTAAGATACGCGTATAGATAGGTGACGATCATATTAATGTACATTCTGCAATTTCATTTATGACAAATAAACTTATAATCAAACACTGATTCATAATTACTTATCTTTACTTTTGTGTAAGATTTATGAGCATTGACGTAATAATTGTAATATTGTTACGTCATTAAACCACAATCACCAGTAAATATAAATAACTGGTATTTACTGAATGTCAAACGACATTCTGAATTAATTTATTACAAAACATATTTTCGTGAAGACTTCTGCTAGAAATCTATTATTGAGGAAAACAGAGACTCCAATAAGAAATGGCTATTGTTCGAAAATTGACCATAAAGTTAGCCATACACGTAAGGTTTTACCTGTTCAGGTCATCGTGTACACCCTAACGTTTAAGGAAATGCTATGGTCAATGTATTTTTGGTAACAAAGTAAAAAGTAAGATCGTATTAAAAGCGTGAACATATATTTTCGTAGCACCCATAAACACCTAAGTGAGGAAAAGAAACCCCTTTGTGTTGTAATCACTAGTATCGCCATCAATCATAATTATCTAGACGGTAACACTTGGATTTGTGGAAATTTTCTTTTTATTTGAGATCTGCAGTAATAACATTATTCTATATTTACATAATCCGGTCATAATGTTTCTTAGAATAAGATAAAAGAAAACGATATGCATTAGTTATTGTTTATTACTGATAAGAAAGGCAAAACTTTGTATGAATGTTTGTCTTTTACTAACTTAAATGGCTAAAGGGATCTGGATGAAATTTGTCACAGAAATAGATTATAGTGTGGAATAGTATATCCAACACATAGCCACATTTAGTCCCGGAAAATATATAGTGTTATCGTGAGATGAGCAAGTTATTTATTAAAAATATCGATTTATTCTCCACGACAAAACATAAGTTTAGTTTATTTACATATTGAAATGTGATGCAACCAATATGAACCGCTTCTAAGAATCACCTATTGAGAAGTTACGTTCACCTCTTAAGGAAACGTATTACGTAAGTGAAGATTGTTTGTACAGGAAAATAAGATTTGAGCTGTAATTTTACGAGAAATCATACTTAGTGTCGAATTTAGTTCCCAACTTAAGCTTATTACAACTGATTATAATGCTATAACTTAGACGACATAAGTGATCAATACGAAGAAAAATATCGCATAAAGTTGGATGGTGTATTCTAGTTTCTCTTTAACTTTATTACCTTTGTGACGTTTCATATCTTTTATTACTTGACCAGCTTTTTTTTTTACGGCACCTCCCGCGTGTATGTTGGCTATTGCGACAAAAAGTAGTCCTTCTCCAAGTTCCAATCTATTTATGAATTACGAAATTCATCGAAATCGTCTTAGCGGTTTAGCCGTGTAAGCGTTACTGATACACGTGTGGGAATGTGGATTAATACCCAATTTCTCTAACTATCTGAAATCTGTACAAGATTTAACTTTCACACGAACGCAACAGAAAGTATTAGAATTATCTTAATTAATGTGTACCATACTATTTACACATTAAAACATTCATCATGAGGCCAAATAATTGCGTGGCGAACTGTTGATGTTGAATGTTAATTTTACTCGTAAAATTCTTTGAACTACTTTACTTTGTTTATAGACATTCATATAACCTCTTTGGTTTAGAAAGAGAAAACAATTTTAATTTCGTTTTAATTGCTATAAGACTGCCTTTTGGTGAATATGCTTCCTACAAGAACTTAGGCAAACAAAATATTCCGATTAGCGGCAATACTCGCCACCTGTTACGTGGGACCAAAACTGGCGAAAAGTGGGTGTTTGATATACCTCTGCCTACCCCTTCTGGGGAAAAAGGCGTGATTATGTGTATGTAAAACAGATTTTACAAAGTTCTAGTAGCTTAATGCAATTTTATTTATTTCAGGTGTCGGCAATATCAGCGTTATCAACGTCATCCTGTGGTTCGCGGGAATCAGTGGCGGTTGGAGCAGGGGAAGTCCGGAGACGGTTAGCTGATGCGACGGCTGCACCTCCACCCAACGCCTTCAAACATGACCCGGCTGATCCTTCTGCTACAGCTTTGAAGGTACGAACTATGCCATTGTTACATAATATCGTATTTATAGAACTTTTCTTCATTCGGTTTGCTTTAAAGCATTTGTAGTCTTAAAACTCGCAATATTAATACATTACATCATTATTATAATAAAAATGTTATATTATGCCAATAAAATAATAAGGACTTATACCGATAATGCGTGATAATTTATTAACCTAAGTAATTGGGTGTTACTTAGGATTAATGAACTATCACGCTAATGTTTAAACTTATAATATATTATTGTTCAAATTGTTTTCTTGATTTGATTACTTGATACTCGCAGTAACTGGGCAATAAATTAAAGCTCAATGTGTCGAATGGGCTATAGTTTATAGTAATATTTGGAAGTGCAAGGAACTTTGGAGTTAATTGCCTAACTAATAGCCTTTAATAGTCCTCTGTTGGACTTAGGTCTCCACTTGGAAGTCTTTGCTTGAAGAGGAGGCTTTGGCTTACTATACCATGCTGTCTAGACGAGTTGGTATGGAGGTCAACTTTTCTTCGCATTGCTGTTGTCTTCGTTTAGGTGGCTCTTACGATAACCGCGATACTTTGTATCCTAAAGTCGTTACCACGCCGCAGCCAATACAAAACAGTATTTTACACTAACGACCTGCTGGCAATCTTCGAAGCTCATGGTTTTTCTCTATTATATGTTCATGTATTATAATATAAACTTTCCTATTAAATTACTCTAAATTACTTATTAGTGGTGAATACTGCATCAAAACCCGTTGTGTAGTTTAAAAGATCTAAGCGAACAAGAACGGGAACTGACTCGATTATATACTATATATAAATGTACCTAGAAATTGTTGAACAATTTTTACAGCTAAAGGTCTTGAATGAAAGAAACTAAAGCTATTATCTATGGTAGGTGACTGTATCGTAAATAAATTCCGATGTCTCCTTCATTAAAACTAATAACTCAAAATATTTCGTAAAATATGATTATTACAGCTTTTAAGTTTTATTAAAATGTTCATCAAATGAACATTGAAATATATTGCTCAATCGAGTAGTCTAAAATAGTGACGTCACAAGTTTGTATTTAGTTCATTCTTCATACAAAGTTACCGTTTTGACAGATGATAAAAAGTAACTAGTTTGACTAAGATGTCACTTACCATTGTAGGAATCATGGGAATGCAAGCTAGCTCGCATGCGGTCGTCGTCGCCGTACGGCGCGCTGAGCGGGTGGCGGCTGCTGGGCTGCATCGTGAAGGTGGGCGACGACCTGCGCCAGGAGATGCTGGCGGCGCAGCTGCTGCGGCGCCTGCAGGCCGCCTGGCTCGCCGAGCGCGTGCCGCTGCGCCTGCGCCCCTACGAGATACTCTGCCTCGACCGCGAGTCGGGGCTCATACAGCCGGTCAGTACCACGCCGCTCGGCCTGGCGTGCTTGGCGTGATGACATAATTTAACGTTACTAAAATGACATTTTTTTTTTTTTTTTTATATTTAAGCTGCCAAAATGACTCTGCCCTGCCTGATGGAAAGCATGAGCAGAATCCAAGAGTGGTGGTCACCATCCTCAATGCGAAAAAGAACAATGCAGCGTGGTGACCCACACTATGGCGGCCTGGGGGGAAGGAGGATGGTGAGGGGGATAGGGGGCGTTGGATTGGGGTATGGGCCTCCGGTATCCTCACTCACTCGATGAAACACAGCGTAAGCGCTGTTTCACACCGGTTTTCTGTGAGGCCGTGGTATCACTCCGGTCGAGCCGGCCCATTCATGCCGAAGCGTGGCTCTCCCACGGTAAAACATAAACTGTCATATCAATGAAGTGGCACAAAAGTACAAGTGACTGAGATCAAGAATGTTTTTTTGGTTTTTGGAGTAACTGCTGTAAATAGCAAACGCGCAGACACATCGCCTGATGGTAACCGATTACCATCGCCTATGGATACCTCCAACACCAGAGGCGTCACAAGTGCGTTGCCGGCCTTTGGGGAATTTTGAAGTGGATGTAGTGGAGGGGTTGGGTTATGGGTCTCCGGTATCTTCACTCACTCGGTGAAACACTCTGTTTTCTGTGAGGCCGTGGTATCAAAAACAAGTTATATATTGTAATAAGTATCACTAAGAGCTGACAATAGAGAGTATACATTTTATTGAAACTCATTACTTGCTTTATCATCACCATCCGTCCGATTGTCCTGCGTATTTTACCCCCTTAGTTGCCTCTTACGACGCCTGTGGGACCGCTTTGCCGACCGACTTAATTTTGGGGATTTATTTGGATCAGAGTAGGGGATCCAAGTGGACGGATACTTACTTTCTTACAGACATTTAAATACAATTAGGCCGACATCCACGTAAATAAGCATTTCAATGGTATCGACTTTGTTATCTGTCATTTAATTACCCAGAGAATTATCATCATCATCATCATCGTCATCAAAAGCCTATCGCAGTCCACTGCTGGACATAGGCCTCTCCAATTTCACGCCACTTAGTTCGATCTATGGCTTCTCGCATCCAGCTTCCAGAGAGTTGAGTTTCCAGAGAATTATATTTTGCAGTATCCTAAAAAAGCCTATGTTCTGAGTTATAGTTAATTCCAAAGAGCATGGATTCAAAATATATTATTATTACTGTTTTATCTGATATATTATCTTCTGCAATGATAAAGTTTACTTAATATTTAAAACTTCCCAACCTGATAAGCTATCCAAGACGTGATCGGTTTCAAACGAAATGATCATCAAAGTGGGTCATGATTTAAGTTTACACGCAGGTCGATCAAAGCAAACAATAGACTCTAGTGTAACGTTTTTTGTAAACAGGTACTGAACTCGGTGTCCCTGCATCAAATCAAGAAGCAGTCGGGCAAGAGCCTCCGCGCGTGGCTGGAGCTGGAGCACGGGCCGCCCAACAGCGAGGGCTTCCTGCGCGCGCAGAACAACTTCGTCGAGTCCGCCGCGGCCTATGCTCTCACCAGCTACTTGCTGCAGCTCAAAGACAGGTACTACACACAGGCACTCACCTGATAATCATGTACTTACACGATTTGAAGACCTTCATCAGCCTCTCCCAAGGCCTGGTCGTCTCCAGCCCTCTTACACAAGTCGTCCCGCCACACTACGTTTGCCAAATTGCGTTCTCCCCTACAGAACACGCTTACTCTAGCGGTTATCTGTCTAGCCCTTTGCCACTTCAACCTACTTACCTTCAGAGGTATGTCGGTTACGGCCCGCATTGAACTCTTTACCAATCGTGGTTGATGTGAATTGGAGTTTTTGTCTAGATATATTTAATTCTTATCCGAGGACACATTAGGTTGAATGCAGTCTATATCGTAACGGGGGCGGAGCCGCGTAAAAATACTGGTTAACTACATTATTACACACTACTCTTTATGTTCGTATCAAAAAATATAATCAATATTTTTTCTCATTGCAGGCATAATGGTAATATTTTACTGGACAGCGCCGGTCATATAATCCACATTGATTTTGGTTTCATCTTCTCTATATCACCCAAGAATTTAGGATTTGAAAGTTCACCATTTAAGGTAAATATATATTATTGACTACCTATATAACCTTTCTTGATGCACACAGCGACATATACCTACTTTCGGCAATAAGGCCGCCCTTTGTACATTATATATTTATCTTTTTTTCTGTACTCTTTTGTAAAACTGTAATACGGTGTACAAATAAAGAGTTTCTTATCTATCTATCTACTTTTATTAGATGTAGTAAAATACAACATCAATTTAAATTTGTAAATAAAAATGTCAGTGAGATATAAAATATATTGCTAACGTTAGAATACACTCGATACGATAATGCATAGTTTGTGTCTTATTGGAGACTGCTATAAAGCATATGATATCATATTAACTTATAGTATCACATTTCTCAAGTCAAAAATATTACATGATAAGTAGAAAGAACTAAGATGTAAGTACATATAAATACCTATTTAAACAGTAATTTATAGATAGCAAATCGTTCGCATTCTTTAAGATTCCTTTTCTATTTGTTGACTTTGTATAAATAGGTATAATAATAAGGTTAGTGTTTCACCTTGATAATTATTGTAAACCGTGTAATATGATTTGACATTTAAACTCGTTGTTAGTTGAAAATAATGCGAGGTGATCATTATGGTAATTAAATAAAATAAATAAAAATAGCCTTTAATTACTCTGACCTTTGCACAATATGTGATATAATATAAGAATAGTATAAGAATATGCTAACTATACCTAATTATACTATATTAACTTTTTTCCTATTTTCTGTATGTATATAAATTAACATTTACTGTCAGTTACTAGGTCAGACTGTCTTGTGACATAGGCCTCCTCAAGATCCCTCCACAATTGCCTGTCCATTGCTGTCCTTCTCCAATCCTTCGGCAAATCGTCTTCCCATCTTTTTTCTCCTTCCTCTACGTCTTTTTCCGTTCCGTGGTTGTTACAAACAATCTGTTACTTTTTTGGTCCACTTTCCTGTTGTTGATCTCATCATGTGACCAGTCCATTTCCATTTCAACGTTCGTATTTTTAGAGTGACATCTGCTACTTTGGTGATGCTCCTAATTGTTGTAGCTTTCCATTTATCTTTCAACCTTAGTCCTAACATACTCCTTTCCATTCCTCTTTGGCACACACCCAGCTTGGTAATTAGATTTGATTAAATGTCATTGCTTGCGGTGTCGTCGTGGGGGCGGGTCGTATCTTTCCCTCTGATATGTCGAAGACGATGGCTGGTCCATGCATCATACTCGTGAACGGGTGCTGCTTGGGGTGACTGGTCGGCCGAGTCAGCGATGCTTTAGCCAATACGATAGATATAGTTCGTTCAACTGCAAACTTAGCCTCTTAATCCAGTCGCGAATTATTTTTAACAATAGATTTTGCAACTGATTGTAGGTAGATGTGCACGTTGAATGATTTCTATGTTTAATAGGCTCAAACCTTCAATGGTATCATTGAGTGATTTTCTTTTTTTGTTGTTGGTACGTTAAATTTTTGAGCATTTTTATAAAATGAAATTCAGGTGGTAACATGTAATACTAACACTACTGTACTTGTATGCTGACTTTTAAAAGGAGTGGCCATGAGTTTTTTGGCCAGTATTCTTCTCATAAGGCTCTACGCATTTTGGTAACTGGAAGTTATAGATCGACCCAAGCAGGCAGTGNCACACACCCAGCTTGGTAATTAGATTTGATTAAATGTCATTGCTTGCGGAGTCGTCGTGGGGCGGGTCGTTTCTTTCCCTCTTATGTGTCGAAGGAGACGATGGCTGGTCCATGCGTCATACTCGTGAACGGGTGCTGCTTGGGGTGACTGGTCGGCCTGGTCAGCGATGCTTTAGCCAATACGAGTGATATAGTTCGTTCAACTGCAAACTTAGCCTCTTAATCCAGTCGCGAATTATTTTTAACAATAGATTTTGCAACTGATTGTAAGTAGATGTGCACGTTGAATGATTTCTATGTTTAATAGGCTCAAACCTTCAATGGTATCATTGAGTGATTTTCTTTTTTTGTTGTTGGTACGTTAAATTTTTGAGCATTTTTATAAAATGAAATTCAGGTAGTAACATGTAATACTAATACTACTGTACTTGTATGCTGACTTTTAAAAGGAGTGGCCATGAGTTTTTTGGCCAGTATTCTTCTCATAAGGCTCTACGCATTTTGGTAACTGGAAGTTATAGATCGACCCAAGCAGGCAGTGTATTTTTTTTACCTAAATCACCTTAACAATAGAGTACAACTTTTAACGTGCATTAATGTCACTTAGTGTCTTAATTGAATAAATGGTTTTGAATTTGAATATGAGCCAGATCTCAACTACAGTCATGAGTAGAGTGATATAAATCTATCGGGGTTACCAGTATGTTAGGGTTATATGACAATTTATTTTTCTTTACAGCTTACACCGGAGTTCGTCGAAGTAATGGACGGAGAAAATTCAGACATGTTCCAATATTTTAAGATTCTCATACTGCGTGGTTTGATTGCCGCACGAAAGCATTGCGACCAAATTATACACGTCGTGGAACTTATGCGTATGGGTGAGTAAGTTATATATTATAAAATAAATCAAGAAAATTTTAAACAAACTATACCGAACTTGTTTCGCCGGCCAGCCTAGTGTATTAGGCCAAAACCTTCTTTCTAAGGTGAGGCCTATATCCGTTAAGGGCTGTTTGTTGATGTGATGTGAAATAAAGTAAGAAAAAAAGAAAGTGTTCCGCTCTAGGAATATTATTGTCGCGGGGGACTTTAAAAACATACACGCAACAGACACAAAGAACACCCAGACTCAGAACAACAATTTGTGCATACAAAGGGTTGTCTCATGTGGGGCTTGTGTCCACTGAAAATGACTACGCAATTCGTGTAGTCGATTCTGTCGAAGTTATAAATATGAATATATTTATAACTATGAATATAGTTGAGTAACGTTTGCTTCCAGGCGGTCAGTTGTCGTGCTTGCGTAGCTCGGGCGCTGTCTCGTCGTTCCGCGCGCGCTTCCACTTGGGCCGCACCGAGCCTCAGCTGCAGGCGCTGGTCGAGCGGCTCGTGCGGGACGCGCTANGATATAGTTCGTTCAACTGCAAACTTAGCCTCTTAATCCAGTCGCGAATTATTTTTAACAATAGATTTTGCAACTGATTGTAGGTAGATGTGCACGTTGAATGATTTCTATGTTTAATAGGCTCAAACCTTCAATGGTATCATTGAGTGATTTTCTTTTTTTGTTGTTGGTACGTTAAATTTTTGAGCATTTTTATAAAATGAAATTCAGGTGGTAACATGTAATACTAACACTACTGTACTTGTATGCTGACTTTTAAAAGGAGTGGCCATGAGTTTTTTGGCCAGTATTCTTCTCATAAGGCTCTACGCATTTTGGTAACTGGAAGTTATAGATCGACCCAAGCAGGCAGTGGATTTAGGTGTTTTCACCTAAATCACCTTAACAATAGAGTACAACTGTGGCGTCTGTTTGTGTCGATCTATGATTCTTATCTGTAGCTTCAATTTAACGTGCATTAATGTCACTTAGTGTCTTAATTGAATAAATGTTTTTGAATTTGAATATGAGCCAGACCTCAACTACAGTCATGAGTAGAGTGATATAAATCTATCGGGGTTACCAGTATGTTAGGGTTATATGACAATTTATTTTTCTTTACAGCTTACACCGGAGTTCGTGGAAGTAATGGACGGAGAAAATTCAGACATGTTCCAATATTTTAAGATTCTCATACTGCGTGGTTTGATTGCCGCACGAAAGCATTGCGACCAAATTATACACGTCGTGGAACTTATGCGTATGGGTGAGTAATTTATATATTATAAAATAAATCAAGATAATTTTAAAAAACCGAACCAAACTATACCGAACTTGTTTCGCCGGCCAGCCTAGTGTATTAGGCCAAAACTTTCTTTCTAAGGTGAGGCCTATATCCGTCAACAGCTGTTTGTTGATGTGATGTGAAATAAAGTAAAAAAAAAAAGAAAGTGTTCCGCTCTAGGAATATTATTGTCGCGGGGGACTTTAAAAACATACACGCAACAGACACAAAGAACACCCAGACTCAGAACAACAATTTGTGCATACAAAGGGTTGTCTCATGTGGGGCTTGTGTCCACTGAAAATGACTACGCAATTCGTGTAGTCGATTCTGTCGAAGTTATAAATATGAATATATTTATAACTATGAATATAGTTGAGTAACGTTTGCTTCCAGGCGGTCAGTTGTCGTGCTTGCGTAGCTCGGGCGCTGTCTCGTCGTTCCGCGCGCGCTTCCACTTGGGCCGCACCGAGCCTCAGCTGCAGGCGCTGGTCGAGCGGCTCGTGCGGGACGCGCTACACTCTCTCTCCACCCGCCTCTACGACAACTACCAGTACTACACTAACGGGATACTCTAGTGTACTCCAAGCTACGTGCGAACCGCTACGAGCCTCGACTGCAGGCGATGGTCGAGCGACTCGTGCGAGCCGCGCTACACTCTCTACCCGCCTCTACGAAAACTTTTAGCACTATTCTAACGGGATGCTCTAGTGCACTCGTAGCTACATGTGAACCACTACTAGCTTCAACTGCAAGCGTCGGTCGAGCGACACGTGCGGGACGCGCTACACCCCACCCGCCTCTACGACAACTACCAGTACTACACTAACGCAACCCACTTGTGACACCTCTGGTGTTGCGGGTGTCCTCGGGCGGCGGTAATCGCTTACCATCGGGTTATACGTCCGCTCGTTTGCACCTAATCCAAAAAAGAACCCTAGAGCACTCGTAGCACCACGCGGTTTGCTACGAGCCTCAGCTGCGGCCGCTAGTCGAGCGACTCGTGCGGGACGCGCTACACTGTACACCCGGCTCTACGACTGCCACTACCGCACATACGGGGTACTCCAGTGTGCACATAGCACTTGCTCTCGTCACATCTATGACGCATGATAACTATCTCCGGTTCCATCTGACTTGTCGTCATTTTTGAAGAGGACTTTATTCTGTAAATTTCAATTGCAAGGGTTTTCCCGCTCTCTCGCCGAAATTATTTTCCTCGAGAGAGGTAGGTGTTGCACCCGTTGACGTTGAGATTCACTCGCATCGACCGCAGTATTGACTTGAGACTTGGCGTCCTACGCTACACGTAGATTTTGTAAATTTTAGTGCCATAATCCGCTGACACGTGCTGTACCTTGGAACTTTGTCTTATTTGCTCAACCGTTAACGCCTACACATTTCATTAGATATTGGTACGTTTGGACCCAGAGGGCGTTAACCATAACCTTCTAAGACGGTCCAACCGCATCGAGGTTATATAAACAATGATCCTTTGAATCTCGAGGTACCAGTAGACTCGACCCGTCCACTTGTAGAACCCGGTAGTGCTTTGTAAAAATAACAGATTGACAAATATAATATTTTCATGTATAAAAATTACTGTGCGAATAGAACGTTGAAAAAAACGAAAATAAAATATGTAAATAATAAAATGAAATTATGATAATTTTCGCAATGAGAAGACTGATTGTTCAGGCATGAAGAGTGGTCTAGATTTAGGTTTCTTAGCCGATTAAATTTAAGTTTTATCCTGTATGTACGTTGAAAATAAATGAAACGAATGATGAATCACTGTTATTGACTTGATTGTGGACGTCAATGCCAAAGGGATATTTAAATACGGCATTGTTTAGATGTTAAATACTTTAGGAATATGTAAAATTCGTATTGTTAATGTATGTCCAACGCTAGTTAGACACTGAGACACCAAAATAAATTAGGTGGATTATACAGGTGAATAAGCCGTGTAATGAGCACGGGTTTTGCTCTTTTGGAAGTTTTGTTAACATCACAGGTCCTTGATAAGCGCTCGATGATGACAAACCTTAAAAGAATTACACGCCCTTGAATCATAGATTTATTATAATATCTGATGGAATTATTAAACTTAAGTATATAACTTAGTCTAACTCAAGGAAACGACAGTGAACAAATGCCACCAAGTGTCCAGATAATAAATCTATGAATAAAACCTGTTTGAAAGTATAAACGTTTTTGAATTATATAAATGTATGCGTGAATATGGGATTATTGTTATTCTGTGTTGTGTGGGCAGTGTTGCCGCTAGGTAGGTAATGGAACCAATACTATTGTACTAGTAAAATGAAAAAGTAAACGTTGATTAGATTTTAACGCGTATTATTATTGACCTTATAACATCTCTAGGCTTTAAAAGAGTGAGAATGTTGCCAAATTTTAATGCATATATCGCATAACGAAATTCTTATTTTTCGATCTGTCCACTCGGGTATTTCCTATTGTTTTCCACAATTATTGTTTATGGTAGTCAATTTTATGAACGTCATCAAAAGACGTTATGAAATGTTTACATTTGTATATGGCGTAAACGGCTTATTATTCAATTAAAATGAATGTATATAATAAATACATTTTATGATGTCAGTATATTTGATATTTCTTTTTTCTTGTATACTACGATATTTTTATTACCAGTGTCGAGTATTATAATTTGCGTCGCTTCTTATTTTATAATTCGGTTTTAATTAATTTTTGGGGCGATTACAGAGGAAAAAATGCTGCTCGTGCTTAACTATATAAAGTATGTTGTGACGATATTTCGTGTTGTTATTTATTATTCGTATTACATAAATTGTCATTAATTTACACAATGATACAGAGTATAATGGTATGTATAAGTTGTAACATCTGACGAGAATATTGTCAATAAAATATATGCTGATTATGACGTGTATTATGAGACAGACACATACTGACCTACGACCACGCTTCTCATAATTTTGTATAAATTGCCTTTTAGCTTCCAAGTTTAGCCTTAATTCCAAATATTTATTATATTATATTGTGTGGGTGAGTTATATAATGTCATTGGACTATTGGATAGTGTGTACCTTTCAATATTTTTAATCATATAGTCTCATATTTGTTTGAAGTTGGAGTTTATATCTGTAAATACGTGTTTTCGCTTACGGTAAATATTAAATTATTCTGTTAAGAATATATTACAAATGTCCGAACTAAGATAAATTTCTTCTCGAAATTATTCGTTATTTATCATCGTGTACAGGTAATTGTAAGTAGGTATTCTAACATCTATCATTTATCTTAATTTTTTAAATATACATAATCATGATTTTTTGTTTGGCTTTTATTTCTACCTCTTCTTCTTCTTTTGATGAATGGCAATCAGCCGGATCAGCTATTTCTGCCAATGTCAAGTATTTAAAGTCTTCAATTCTAAGTCTTCGAGTCTCAAGTCTTCGAGTCTTCAAGTCTTCGTCGTGATGGAATTAATGATAAAAAATATAAAAAATGTGGATGACATGAAATGGGGACCGTCTTTCGCAAAAACAAAAAACGATCCTCCTATTTTTTTTTTTTTTTGGATATGGCAGGCAATCTGNTGATGAATGGCAATCAGCCGGATCAGCTATTTCTGCCAATGTCAAGTATTTAAAGTCTTCAATTCTAAGTCTTCGAGTCTTCAAGTCTTCGTCGTGATGGAATTAATGATAAAAAATATAAAAAATGTGGATGACATGAAATGGGGACCGTCTTTCGCAAAAACAAAAAACGATCCTCCTATTTTTTTTTTTTTTTTTGGATATGGCAGGCAATCTGTGCCGATGTCGACAATTCTGCCAATGACATATGAATGTAAGAGATTAGTGTTAAAAAAAATACAAAGATAGCAAAGTGAAGAAGGAAGAAGGACGATCCTCCTATTTCTACCTCGATACACACCACTGCACTTCATGATGACAATATATCAGACATCTGTCACAATATGACTGATATATTCCCAAACTGAGTAGAGCTTTTACTATGGATACAACTGATCTAAACACATACTAAATAAGACTAANATGACTAATATTTTTCTAAATACGTACGTTGTACACAGAAAACGTCCAAACTCCGAAACAAACATTTGCAGATCATACAAATATGTACGTACCTGAGCCCTCGTAAATAGCTGTCGCGAATATTACCATATAAATAAATTAAATTAAAGTGTCTGTAATTTCAAATTAAAAGCTTTTCATTAAACGACATTGAAAGTATATACAGCACTATAATAAATTATTAATTTTATTTCCCTGTTCCGGCTAATCTATGAAATGTTTGGAACTATTTTGACGGCTCACTCGCAGATAGCTAATGATATTAGGAGTAACTTAGGCTATTTTTTTTTATACTACGGGGAAGATAAGGTATTATTATAGAGTATTCTCTAGAAAATGAAGACCAAAAACTTGTATATAATTTATTGCTTTAACTCTATTCACAGTTACTTCTTCCTTTTCTTTTTATTCGTCTTGAACTTGAGTTTCTGTTTGATCTTGTCTTTCCGCAGTCGTTCTTTCACGATCTGTTGTTTATCTCTGAACTCTTTAGACTTGGCTTCCGCTGACTTCTTGGCTACGCGCTCGTTGTGCTTCACCCAGTGGGGACGGAACTCCGATACTGTTGGATATATCGACATGTTAATTATACCAAGTTTTTTTTATAACTAAATAAAAAAATATTTCAGACATCCGAACACATATCACTATTTTTTTATGGAACTGGGCGCAAACGAGCTGACGTATCGCCTGATTACCACCGCCCATGGAAACCTGCAACACGAGGCGTCACAAGTGTGTTGCCGGCCTTCGGAGGATGGGGGATGGGGGTGGGGGGTGGATTTCCTCACTCACTCGATATCTTCCGATATCTTCATTCACTTGGTTAAACACGGCGCAAGCGCTGTTTCACACCGTTTTTTATCTAGTCTCAAACTAAGTAGAGCTTGTACTGTGAACGCTAGAATGACTGCTAAAATACTTATATACTTTGTTAAATACATAATTATACATAGGAAACACCCAAACTCCGAAACAAATATTTACCGATCATACAATTATCCTAACTCTTTAAAATACGTATAACAGAACTGTTTCTAAATACTGAAAATGAGAAACTATACTTGACTGTTCTAGTTTATAATAAGTACCATTACTTGATCGTAATTTTGACTGCTTAGATGATATTAGCCGATATAAACAATAGAAAGATAAACAATAGGTCCTCTACAGGTAAGATTAAATTTATTCGCTGCAGCAATGAATTTGGCTGCCTCTGTGGCGCAGTGGTAGCGAATGTGACTGCTGTGCAAGAGGTCCCGGGTTCGATTCCTGAGTCGGACCAAATGTTTGTATGATCTGCAAATATTTGTTTCGGAGTTTGGGTGTTTTCTATGTATAATATGTATGTATTTACAAAAAAAAAGTATATAAGTATTGATATCAGTTGTCTAGTACCCATAGTACAAGCTTTGCTTAGTTTGGGACTAGATGGCGTTGTGTGTTAAAATGTCCGAACATATTTATATTTATAATTTTGTACGGACTCAGTGGATTATTACTGAGAAAATCTATAGTAAATATTTTATAATATATATTAACATACCTGGTTTCTTTGTATTCATGTTAAGAGCGGTGTCTTCATCATCAGAACCAGCGTCGGCCACGTTTCGTTTTCGCCATTCATCGTATCGTCCGCTACGGAACGAGGCCGGGACGCGACCACCGCTTTCTGTCCGGATCATTTTGCGTCCACCGTCCTACATATAACATTAATTATTCACAAATATTCTTATTAAATTCCTTCGTCAATCTATTTGACCAGCATAGCAGTTCAAAACTTTTTTTCTATAGAGCAACAGTGGATTCTTATTAAAACTTTAAATTGGACAATCAAAAGTGACTCAATACTAGTCAATGGGAAGTCCATAAGTCTAAAGTGATAGGTACCCGCTTAGTACAGTTAGGTAGCTAAAGCTGTAGATACGTAGTAAGTATGTGAAGAGTGATACATGTAACTCTCTTAAATTTGTTAAACAGTAAATATTAATAATTTTATTCACTCCGTACACCGAGTGTGTATTTATGAAAGATCTAATGAATGTGGAAAACGCGGCAAGTGACATTATGATATCCTAAGTATCTACATATCTTATCCTCCCTCTTATACTCACTCACCATCTGGTGAGTATAAGAGGTATCGTTTTTTTAATTCCACCTACAGATCCACCACTGTAACTCCTGTACACCAGAAGATCTGCACAACGGTAGTCCCTCCTCCCCTCCAGTAAAACATTGGGTATGACAATCGGGAAGTGTTTTCCTATTTTAAAAAAGGTGCCTGCCTTTGTCTCCCGCTTTGCTAAAGTGGGAAGTAGACTTAATATATTTTTTCGAATATGTTAGTCATGTTTTAATGAATTATTAGCAGTAGTATTCTCCCTGGGAGTATAAGAGGTATGTATGGTCCATACGGGATCGACGTGCACCATCTTCTTCCTCTTGCGGTCCCAGCGCAGCGCCGAGCGCTGGGCCCGCGCGGCGTCGCCGCTGTCCGCCGCCAGCTCCAGCGAAGCGCTGGCCGCTCCCGCGTTGAAGTTCACCGCCATACTGCACCGCACAGGAGTAGTAATATAATTACCTTTATATATCTCATCACAAAGGAAAGTACAATATATACAATAGAGTAAAGTCTACATAAGTGTGGCGACTTACGCGACAGACGCATACTACAGCGCCATCTACCGAAAATACGTCGAACTACGAAGTAATGAAGGAAACGAAGAAACTATCAATCCTGAATCGCGCAATAGAAGTTATCGCGCCGATTAGCATATATACAATATCCCAACATCAACCTTGGGCAAGCATGATCACCTCGTCGAAGGATCAACCCTTTATGTTGGAGAAATATGTGACCCGTTACTCCACTACTCCGAACACATCGAATTTTACATAGGAAACAGTAAATAATGCCATTAAAATACACAAAAGAAGGGGGCAGTATGCATGTTTGTACACGTGTGCCTGTGTGAGAGTGCCCCGTGCGTTCGTGGTGAATTCGAAATTTTTGTGGTGAAATAATAGTCATCGAACTTTCTGCTCATCAACTGCACGGATAGGGTAGTGGTCAGTTGCCGTTTTCAATAACCTATCCTTAGTTTTAACCAGAGATAGGTTACTGGAAACGGTCTGAATCTAATATCTTTAAACAAGCAATTTTTGTATAATATAATCTGAATCTTTCAAAGGGCTCAAATAAATAAATAAATAAATATTTTCGGACATCTAACACATAACGCCATCTAGTCCCAAACTAAGCGGAGCTTGTATTATGGGTACTAGACAACTGATATGAATACATGAATACTTTTTTTTTGTAAATACATACATATTATACATAGAAAACATCCAAACTCCGAAACAAATATTTGCAGATCTTACAAACACTTGGTCCGACCCAGGATTCGAACCCGACACCTCATGGACAGCAGTCGCGTAAGCTACCACTGCGCCACCGAGGCAGTTTTGTGAAAATGATTTTTATGAAAATAGGTATGCAGGGGGTTTCGGGAGCGGTACATCGAAATAGTTAGGATTCATTTTTTAAAATAATATCTAATAAGACGATTATACAAGTGCAGGATTTGCTTAAAATGAGAATTCGTTGACCACTCACTACCTTCCAGCCAAGTCTGCACTTCTGTATTAGGATACTATGGAAAAGCTATCTGACATCTTTTCAGAATGCCTAAAACACCTACTCCAAAATGTCTACCTACCATTATAGAAATAGTAAACAACAAAAGAAAACTAACCCCATTTCTGTGTGTTGATCACTTGCAAAATGAGATATGTAATTTTCGTCACGTATAACCTCTTTCTTTTTCTTTTTTGGAGGTTGGTTCTCGCCTCCCTTTGAAGGTTTTATATTACTTGTATCTTCCAAAACCCCTTCAGCCTGCAAATGTGTTAAAATAATATATGTCACTAATATCATAAAGCTCTAAGTTTTTAGCGTGTTTGTTACTTCTTCACTATCGAACAGCTAGACAAATTTTAATGAAATTTAGTCAAAGTTTTTTAGCGTGTTTGTTACTTCTTCACTGACAAACAGCTAGACAAATTTTAATGAAATTTAGTCAATGTCTTACCTTCAGTTTCTTGATATCACGTACTTTTTGAACCATTTTACCATGAACTTCTTTCTTTCGCTTCATAGCCAAATACATTGGTGAATCGTTTTTGGCTGATAACTCTAAAATTGTCTGAAATGATATAGTTTCATTATAACATACTGAATCTTGATATTTGATTTCGTCAAACAATTCTATAGAAATGAAATATATGGTACTACACTGTCAAGTTGAATTAATTCTTCATTGTTA
Source organism: Hyphantria cunea (assembly GCA_003709505.1). Classification (NCBI taxonomy): domain Eukaryota; kingdom Metazoa; phylum Arthropoda; class Insecta; order Lepidoptera; family Erebidae; genus Hyphantria; species Hyphantria cunea. Next base: position 90,347 of record PKRV01000933.1, read on the forward strand.
AAAGTTCCAACAGTAGATTCTTTAAAAACTTTTAAGAAAAATAATTCAGTTTAGTTTTCTGTTTTACAATTATGACATTTAGTTTATAAAATACGCTTATAAAAGTTATTTACAAACAAACATGCAGGTGAAGCTAAAAAAGGTTCCAGACAGTGTATGCGATTGCTGTACTTGAGGTCTCGAGTGTGATTTCCGGGTTGGACCAAATGTTTGTATGATCTCCAACATTTGCTTCGGAGTTTGGGTGTTTTCTATGCAGGTATAATAAATAAATATTTCGGAAATCTTACACACAACGCCATCTAGTCCCAAGCTAAGTAGAGCTTGTGTTATGGGTATTATACAACTGATAAAAATACATATATACTTTTTTTCTGTAAATACATACATATTATACATAGAAAACACCCAAACCCCGAAACAAATACTTGCAAATCATACAAACATTTGGACCAAGCCGAGAATCGAACCGGAGACCTCAAGAACAGCAGTCGCATACGCTTTCACTGCGCCACCGCACCGCCAATCAAGTCTTATATGTATTAACAAGAAGTATTTATGTATTTATATCATCGTAAAATGTAAGTATTTATATCAGTTGTCTAGTACCCATAACACAAGCTCTTCTTAGCTTGGGACTAGATGGCGTTTTGTGTTAGGTGTCCCACATATTTATTATTATTACAATCCAGCGTTGATATAAACAGAAATAATTAGTCTTTTATATAAATAAAGACTAGGAAATCTTGAAATAAACTGTAAAACCTTGATTGATGTGCTGTTTAATTCTTTTCCTAAGAGATGCTGTAAGTTAAAGAAGAGTAATAGTGAAACTACTTACTCCTTTCGGTGTATAATTCTTGATTTGTGCTATCATGTTGTCGGTGGTGGTGTTTTGTTCGTCGGAAAGGAATGGGTGAGTGAGGACGGGCAGGTCGGTAGCTTTAGCGCGCTTGTTGGCCTCGGCCGACGCAGGCTCGCGCCACCTCATGTACTGCTGCCAGCCTCTTGAACATGTGCGGACTGCTTCTGCCTAAAATACCAATAAAAAAACATTTTAGACATGTAATCATCGCCAGTCAAAGTGTCACTACCTACTACCTTTACATTGAGAAGTTATTAAATAAAATAAAGTAGCCTTACTCTACTACCAATTAAATAAAAAAAAAATGAATAAATTTTTAATCCCTAGGTAATAGTCTAATAGTCGACTCATTGGAGTATGGCTCCCTCAATACTGCTTTCAGTTCTTGGCTGTTGCTGAGAACACAAACCCTAGCAGCCATCTGGCGAGTATGGCACGGTATAGTGGTCCAGATTCTTCTTTCTAAAGAGAAGCCTAAATTTAGCAGTGTACTACTATTAAAGGCTTTTGATGAATCATTGTCAAATTAATACTTTTAGCCCCGAAGAGATGGTAAACCATCGCTGTAGCGATGGTTTACCATCTCTTCGGGGCTATGACGAAGGAAAAGAAAGGGTAAAAGTTTAGGCCGTGAACGTATGTTTGTATGATCTACCGTGGCGCCAGAGCTACGTTCGTATTAATAGCTCGGGTGACACAGGCTATTTAAATTTGATCAAAAGTCTTTTTGTAGTCGGGGAATAGTTTTTTTAACACCTTTGTATTGAATATTGATATCGCCGATGATATTATATTTAGCATGTTATAAAGAAGGACAAAGGGTACAAGATATAATGAAATGCCTTGCCTTTTTTTACGCTCGTAACACTTTAGATTCGTTCTAAAGTTTTGTCATATCAATAATATGAATTGTAAACATTCAATTTGATTAGATTAAGTTTTATTTTAAAATGTTGAAACTTAAAAAAGAAAATTACTTACTATGTCTGAACAAGTTTTCTCCCAAGACATGACATCTTGATGTCTGAGCTCTAGCTGTGACGTAGGCACACCTCCCCACACCCCACTAGGGCAGGTGTTGCCATATTCAGTCACTTGTGACGGCAGTATGAGCTCAGCTCCGAGGAACAGGTGCAAGTCCAGTAGATGTGCTATGTCTTCGGCGGCCACGAGAGAAAAGGCCCGACCAGCACGCCCAGCTCGGGCACTTCGGCCTAAGAATTGGAAAAAAAATACAGATTAACATTTACTACAGATTTGTTCGGTATTTATGAAGGCAGGAGTAAGAAAATTCCTTTCCACCGGCTTGCTCAGACGAGGTCAGAAAACCTTTGCGTCCTTTGTAACATTTGAGTATTCGCGTGTCCTGTTCTTGGTGTAAACTACCAACATATTGTAAAGAAACAGTTACACTCATAATTATCCACAATATACAAATTCATAGACCCAAGCCAGAGTGCTGTACTTTATAAGTAAAATACCCTTAAATAAACGTATATAAATGAATTTCATATATCTTATTTTAATCTTAAAGCCTTTTTTTCTAAACTAGGTTATGCAGTCTTTAAGTCTACTATGATTCAACTAAACTGTAGTTCTGTAGAAATACTATTGGCGGACGGTTTTTAGGGCTCCAACTACACATATCGATCATCAAACAAGATCGACCGGGACCGATAGCTTAACGTGTTCTCCGAAGGACAAGGAAGAGTCTCTCAAGTATCAAGAATGGTCAAACACATATATACTATGGATAAATTTCACATTGATATAAAATAAATGGCTATGCTCAAAACCGTAATAATTATTACGAAAACACGGTAGCGTATGCGAATGCTGTGCTTGAGGTCTCGGGCTCGATTCCAAGGTCGTACCAAATGTTCGTATAATCTGCAAATATGAGCTTGTATATTTTCTTTATCTATTATATAGGGGGCAAACGAGGAGGCGTATCACCTGAAGGTAAGCGATTACCGGCGCCCATGGAAACCTGCAACACCAGAGGCGTCACAAGGGCGTGACCAATATGTATGTATTTACAGAAAAAATAATATTAGAGTTCCATCAGTCAATATAGCTATTGTAGTGCAAGCTTAGTTTGAAGCTGGAAGGCGTTGTGTGTAAAACTCGCAACTTATGTCTTAGTCAGGACCACAGGATCACATCAATATTTAGGTAGTAGAACTGTAGTAATGATATTAAGGACAAACTTACCGACTCTATGTACAAAGAGTTTTGGCTTAGCAGGAAAGTTGTAGTTAATGACTGTGTCCAAAGCTGGTAAATCCAACCCTCTCGCTGCCACATCGGTTACAATGAGAACTGAACATTTCTTGTTAGTAAAACGACCCAGTGCTATTTTACGAGCCGATGGATCAAGGCCCGAGTATGCGTATGTTGATGTTATGCCTGCTTTTTGCAGTATCTGGAATATTAAATTATTTATACCATCTTTACTCTAAAATTTGTAGTTTTTGAAATGATACGTTAAAGAAATGATTTGAATAAAAAATAATAACTCAAGTGTCTATTTGTTACGTAAGATTTTATTTATTTTGTATCATGGGGACAGTGCTTGCAGTTGCAATTTTAACTTTTAACTACCTACACTCCTAGGTACTCAAAAACTAAATTGAAGTATTAAAGTTACTAAATAACTAGCTGAACCACGTAATTTTGTCTGCCTCAAAAGAAAATACGTGATAATCTTAGGAACACCACCAAAATAAACATTTAAAAAAAATCTAAATTGGTTAGATCGTTTCGGAGTTCATAGTGAGCATTGACAGACACGAAAATCACATATATAACTAACTACNTTAATATACTAGCTGACCCGGCGAACTTCGTACTGCCACATTCATATTCGTGAAAATTTTCTGAATTACCGAAATACTTATTTTAGTAAACCAGTGTTAACTTCCCGCAGGGCCGCAGTATATACGAATAAGCGGACTAAGAAACTATAACACCTGCGGGTTTTTTCTAATTTTTTTAACACATAAAAAAAAAATATCCAATTTGGTGCAGTCAAGCGAACGTTATGCGCGTACATACATTTTTGTGATTAATTTTTATTTATATAGGTTTTGCACAAAGAACAAACATTGACGTTCATAGTTATACGTTATACATTAATAGTAGTTATAACTTAACTTGTCATATAGACTAACATACCAAATGCAAATACTCCACATGATGTTTGGTGGCTGCAAACACAACAGCTTGAGGTGTTGTTGTTGTCAGCACTTTATCCAGCAACAGCAACAAAGCTGCCGTCTTCAATTCCGCTCTTACAGCAATCCAACCAATCCATAATGTTGTAGGTAATTTCCAATCAACATCTAATCTCACCAGCATGGGGTCTGAGAGACCAGCTCTAGCAAATTCCACAAGCATTTTAGGTAATGTAGCAGAGAAAAGGAGTGTTTGACGACTGGATGGTAATCTGGCGACGATTTCTTGAAGCTGCTCTCCAAATCCGAGTTCGAATAAACGATCAGCTTCATCAAATACAACAACCTCTGTAATGAGAAAGCATATGATTTAAATGTTGTCTTGAGCCAAGTCTTTACTAAAAGTTATGGATATGATGATCGAAAATAACGACTAATTCCACTGTTAAGCGGGCAGTAGCAGCAGGAACCACTCTGGGTTTGACAATCTATTAAGAACTAGCGGTTACCCACGTTTCTTGTTGTAACTGCGGGCAATGCCGCGGGGCGAAGCTAGTCTAAAAAAAGTAGCCTAAGTTACTCCTTACATCATCAGCTATCTGCCAGTGAAAGTCAAAAACAAATTATATTGAGCTCCCTGATCTCTGAGCTAGGTTCAATGAGCTTTGTCAGTCAAATCAGTGTCTTCTCTCGTTGTTAGATTATATGTGATTTATGGAAAAGACTAAGAAGTAGATTAAACTGTTTTCAGTCAGTTTACAGTTATGTTGATATACATTTGGAAACCCATGTGTTTGCCAATATTCAATCCAATGATGACTGAATGATGAAATTCAGGCTTGGGATGATTTTGCCTAAACAGATTAATAAGAAAAAAAAAAAGAAGAAAAGATACATACATGTAATCTTTTTGTCGCTCACTTATTGCAATGTGTGTACAATTAAGAACAAAATAAAAAAAAGCAAAAAGATAAACTTACTAATGTTGTCTAATTTTAAGCTCATTTCAATACAGATGTGAAGAAATCTTCCAGGTGTGGCCACCACTATATCTGGAGCTTTGCCGGACATCACGCTGAACTGTTGCTCTATCGATTCGCCGCCAAGAATAGCAGCTGATGATAGCCCAGTAAATTTACCAAGTTCTCGGACAAATCTAAGAGTCTGAAATTAATTGGAATGGAAAGAGAGCACTTAATAATTAAGCTCTGGGTGGTGAAGTTGTAGGTTTATTTATTAATGGGCATATACATATCTAATAAAGTATTTTTAAGTATCAAGTAATATAGTATTTTTTTGACCTAAATCATTTGAGAGTTTTTTACAAAAGAATATATTACTTTTCATATGAGATATGAAAACTAATATTTTAATTTCTAGCCAATGCATAAATTCTGGTATAAATTGAAAACATTACAAATTTTAACATAATAATTACTTTTCTGAATAGTCCCGTTTTATATTAACTATGGGTTGTCCAAAATATTTATATCAATATATATTTATAGTATAATATTTTGTGTAGATTCAAATTTTATCGAGGTATATAAAATTGATATGTCTGTTTGTTATTTCAAATTAACAACTTTTTTTTACATACATATGAATATGAAAGTAATAATAATAAATATTTTGGACATTTCATACATGAACTCATCTAGATTTAAGCTAAGCACAGCTATGATAGCTAGATTAACTGATAGTAATATTTGTATACTTTTTGTAATATTTGCAGATCATACAAACATTTGGTCCAACACAGGTATTGAACCTGAGTCCTCATACACAGCAGTTGCATATGCTACCACTGAGCCATTGAGGCAGTCATATGTGAATTATATCAATATTATAATTTACCTGTAGAGCCAATTCTCTGGTTGGTGATAATATAAGTGCTCTGAAGTTTTTTCCCGGCAGAGGTTTACTGTTAGGAGCGAGTAGTTTCTCCAATATGGGGAGTACAAAACAGGCTGTTTTACCTGAACCTGTGCGTGCCATAGCCACAACATCTTTGCCAGATATTGCAAGAGGAATTGTCTGAAATAGAATTGTTGCAAGATCAAGTTAGGTCGCAATATTCTTAAAATGATAATTTGAAATTTAAGGAGTATGCTTGTTGACTTAATAAATAATCATCATCAAGAACACAGGCCCTTCCTTAGAAAGCTCATAAGGCCTCCAAACAGACCAAATGAACAGGAATAGTGTACTGTATAGTTGGCTCTCATGACACCCACGAAATGAATAGGAGTGTTGGTATCAACGTGGTTACAAATCAATTAAATAAGAACCAGCATTAAATCAAGAAACTTAATTTTGATACTTTGAGGTTATGTTGCATATTGTGCAACTTAACATACCTTCCGTTGTATAGGTGTCGGCTGCTTATAACCCCTTTTAGTAATACCTTTTATAATTGGAAAGCTCAGTCCCATGGACTGAAAACCTCCAGATGCTTTCTTTTTTTTACTTTTGCTTTGAGTCTCACTTGATGATTCCTCTTCTGCAGGGGCGTCAAAGCCCGGTAAATAGTCTTCTATTTCTTTGGGTTTAAGCATTTTCACTTCATTTGATTTGGATATTGTTTGAACTACTAAATTACTCAATCAGATTCAACAGTAAATTAATAGCTTTACACATTCATACATAGCAGCATGCTGTGTTTATTTTGACGTGCAGCTTTGACAGTTTTGACATAACAAAGGATTCACGATATTATAAACTCCATCATTTAGATATCGATGATTGTAGCAAATATTTATTAATAAGGTGGTGATGGTGATAGGTCTTTTAAGAATGTCAAGTATATTCATTTGATTTGAATAATTTACTATTATGATCAAATGCAGTGCACGTAAAAAGCGATTTAGTTTTGTTTGAATGTAAATGTTGTTTTCTGGGCATGAAAAAGTGAACATAAATGTGAAAATGTTAAATTTTTTGTTTTAATCCTACCTAGTATTGGTTCCATAACAAGTTAAATTATCATAATGGTAACTTAATGTCACATAAATGTAGAAAGATATATGACAGCCACAATTTCGGGACTAGCATTTTTCTTATCTCTATAAAAAGTAAGATGTATTTTATTTTCAATCGTGAATCGTACATAATTTTATCCCATGTGAATTTTGGGGTTTTCATCATGAATATATTTTAGAATCTGTATTTAAGTGGAGGTAAAAACAAAAATTGTTTAAAAACAGCAATATTTTACTACTAACTAACATAGTAATATTTTTTTTTTTTTTTTAAAAGACAACTCCCGCATTAGGAATATACATTCCTGTGTCGCGGGGATCTTTACAAACATACATGAAACGGACACAAAGTACACCCAGACTTAGAACAACAATTTATGGATCACACAAAGTGTTGTCCCATGTAGGATTTGAACCCACAACACTTGGCGCAGTAGGAAGTGGCGTGGCGACCACTGAAACCACTAGGCCAACCCTGTAGTCATAATTAACGACTTCGAACAATTTTTAAGGAAAATAAATCTTTAAAGTTTATTCTAAGTCATTACTTTTCTTACGATACCTGTATCGTGTTTTATAAATGGGTTAAGTTTTTAGATAATTATTTTAAGATCAAAACTGATGTTTGATCAAAAACGATGACTGTAGTGGAGTCGTCCACCTCATTTCTTTACATCTTTTCACAACATAAATGCATTTTATTACCTATTCTGTTTACTTTTATTCAAAAAAAGCTTCTCACAGACATCAATATCTCATCAATGAATATTATTATTTTTTCTTAAAATATCGTTAGCAATTCATTACAAAGTTTTACTAAAAAATGTTAGCAGAGAATTTTGGGTGCATATAGTCTACGTTACTTGCTTTAATTTTCTATTTTACCGTAGAATGAATCTTGCATCATCACACATGTTGCAAAACGGAGCTCAGATACCGGAAATTTAAACTGGCTGTTGCCGGAAATTTGGCAAACACTTGCCGATAAAACCAATGAATTCGGTACCGTCCATCTAGGTTGTTATTAAACGAAACAAACTCATAACAATTATGATAGTTTTACAAAACACAGTTTATGTATATATAAAAGTATGACAATAAGCAGTTTTATTTGATGTAAAACCTACTTACAGCTTTATAACGATTCTGAAAAGATACTACAAATGATATAGATAAATAAAGTAGAAAATTGCGTGATTTTAAGCCTTTTGTTCATTAAATCAGTATCCATTATTCGTTTATAAGTTACACTACCAGTCAATGTAGCTAACCAGTGTATTGCTTTTATTGTTTACTGCAATAAAATAATATAATGAGTACAGTTTTAACAAAGTGTAAATTAGACACTATGCGAAGAGACTGCAGAATTTTAGAACGTTTCTTAAGTAACTCGGCATCGACACAGAACACAGGGCTTTGAAAGCTATCTTGTAGTTTGCTTTCAATCGATGAAGCAAACTTGATGACGAAATTTGAAAAACTGTTTTACGATGTTCGGAAGTATCGCTTATTGTCAAAAAGCTATATTTCTACGAAAATAAAGTTTAGTAGGAAAAATTTGTGATTTAAATTTTAATTTTAAAATTCACATCAAACCGCTCGGTGGTGTCATGGCGTCTGTTTGTGACGTCACGTTGTTGAACTGATGTCATCATTTGTCAACGAGTGTCAATTATAGCTTTTAAAAACAGTAAAGTGGTCGTCGGGAGATCGTTTTTTGTTGTATATATTTTTCATCATTGACATTGACAGAAATAGCTCATTAGCTGAGTGCCATTTCATCAAAAGAAGAAGTGATCGTCATTTCGTAACTCGTTCCGATTAATGTTGAATTAAACATGGCGGATTGTGTTCTGTAATTTTATTTTTTAATTAACTATCAATCCCTATAATATATATATATATATTATATATATATATATGATCCCCATTTCATCAGATAAATACATAGCTTTAGTGGTTCTTGGTAACTGTCATCATGCCTATTATGTTATCTTACCTTGTCAAGCCTAAGTTATTACTACTAATGTCTACGTTATTTTATATTTATACTACTTCTTGTTTTCCTCATGTCTTTTTCAGTGTTTGCTTCTCTCCATAATAAGTTAACAAAAAATTCGGTCAACTTTCGTTCACATTAACATCGAAATAATATAAATCGCCCCGCCTTCATGTTGATTCGTATACAACTTTGAAATTTCAACCTTGAATTGACGAAATTACAGACTAAAGTTGTTCGTAGTCATTTCGTGTTTATGAGTGATGTGCTGTCGTACTTCCTGTTTACTAGTATATGCGTGCTTTAATTTATTTGCGTTATCGTTCTAATCGAGGAGAATCTAGGTTGCACTAAATTACCTAAATATTCATGCATGAAAATTGCGGATATTTATATCATATCCTTGGAACTGGAGTTTGTTTTGGTGTTTCTTCTCAAGGTTAGGCATAGAAAATGATAGCCTCTAGTAACTAAGTAAACAGTTTCAGAGAAGTAATCAGCATGTAAAAGACTATTTGCCCTTTAAATTATTGTATCATTTATGAATAGCTGACATAGGGATCAGTATCATAGCTACATACATAGATATATACATAAATAGATACATAAAAATATACATGGATACATATATAGATATATACATTGATATGTATGCATAGAAAGATTCAAAGATAGATACATATATAGATAGATACATAGAGATGGATACATAAATGGATGCATAGATGGATACATAGATGGATACATAGATGAATATATAGATGGATACATAGATGAATGCATACATATATAACGCTTCTTGCGCAGTCGGGTATAAAAATGATGGGGTAAAATATTGAGTACATACATACATACATATATACATACATAAACCTTCTTGCGCAGTCGGGTAGAAAAAAGATGGTCTAAAATATTGAGTGTATTATATTATGATAACGTTGCTTAGTTACATTCTGAAGGTGTGTTTTATAATGATCTGATTTGATAATGGCATAAAAGAGAGGGAGGGTCACAATTAATGAAATGTAAAAACACAACTGACCTGTCTGGCCTTAAAATTTTTGTCTAGAAGTTCTTTTTGTGTTACGTTAACACAAGTATAAGAAGTAATTTTGAAAATTATGACAAGCATTAAGTTTTTATATAGTTTTGTAGCGTTCCTTCTTTTAGAAGGCTTTTCGATTTCGACATATTCGTATTATGTCTAGTTTTTTATCCAATTCGTTTGAGTTGTTACATTCAAAGGAATTCATTAGTCTTTGTAAAGATTTTATAATGGATAAATTGTGTTTTTAATTTTCACAAAACAAATACCGTTGACAGTGTAAATTATTTGCTTTAAAAATTATGTTTTACCGCACGGTTGGCCTATGGTTGAAGGTTCAAATTCCACATAGGGCAACGCTTTGAACAATGCGGGAGTTGTAAAAGTAATGTTTTTTCAGAAAAAATATCTGTTAATAATTTTTCACTTTATATTAATAATAGTTTTACACATTATACCCATGGATTGAAGTATTTATGGGCATCAGTGGTCACTTTCGATGGGATTAGCTATCTGTTCGTCTGCTACTAATATTTTATTTTCCTGACATTCTATAAAAACAATAAAAAACACTTATTTCTCTTTTCATTAGAAGAGAAAGTCCATATTGGAAATACCTAAGCTCCTAGTCGTACGTACATGATAGAACTTCGCGTTTTGTATTTTTAACAGGCTACAGTTTCTTTTATAATAAAACACGAGAAATGGGTCAGTTGTTAGAATATGTTTTTGTTTTTTACTAGAAACTTCTATTAAATATATGGTACATATCTTAAAAAAGTTTGTACAATTACTACCCAAAACCGCAATCTCCACGTATTAGATGCTAATGACATAATGTGTTTAGTCTATGGCTTGGTAATATAACCGTATATCTCAATGTATATAACAGTACCTTACGAATACAAATAATAATAATTATGATACTTGGTTTGCGTAGAATGTAACTGTTAGTCCCACATATCGCCAACATAACCTAGATTAATGTGCATTGATAGAAGTTTACGTAGATAGACACTTACTCTTTGGTCCCACTGCAGCAATATAAGCGATTACGAATTCATTCGAAGGTCATTTCTCTTGACCGTTTTAAGTTCAACGAAGAAATAGTTTGAATTCAAATTCTGCAAGTTATCGACTTTGATTTCGAAATTTAGAAATTTGAATATTGCCAAAGTGGTTGACCTTGACTTAAAATTTGGGGAATAAATAAATATTGCCTACAAAATTTAAGTTTCGTGTAGAAACTGACTGTTCAGAGGTGATGGAAGTAAATATAAAACTAACAGTGATCAGGAATGACGGCAAAACATCATGCAGTCTTTCAACAACAAGATAGACCAAGCAAATGAAGAACGCCTCGTCCCTCAACTTCTATAGACAGGACACGATGCAGATTCACATTAATTCCACATGCAACTTTTGATGCTGAACACGAACCGCGGAGAAGTGACCTATACTTTTACTAAACCTACATAGGTAAAATGTGGCAGGCTGGTGAAGAAATGACTTGTTTTTTGATTTTCTTTCACAACAACTTTCGACTAGTGATTCCATGTCTTACAATGTAATGGGGTTATGTGTAATTAGGTATAGAACTACTAATGTGTCTCAATATATTGCTTTGGAAAAAATATTGAAGTTCCAAATTGGCAAAACGTTATAGTAAAAAAACTGAAATTTGTTTCATTAAAATTTATTTTGTTTTTTTTTACAGTATATTTTTTTTCTTAAAATNTCTACAGAAGTTAAGGTTGTTAAGTTCGATGAAAGGTCAATAAATACATCTCCGAGATAAATGTACTTTCTAGGAAAGGGGTTAACGGTAAAATTTTTAAAACGAACTTTTGCAGCTTTATTAAAAGTTCTAAATTTTTTTTGATAATAATCTAACTTTGTTCCAATTAATATAATGAGTTTCGAGATTTCATAGACTTTGCAATGACAAAATGTCTATTGAAAATTAAATCAGTTTTTTTAATACTCACACACTTGACTTATGGCAGTGTAATTCCAAATTGGGCAGAGCCTGCGCTTTTTAACCGGATTATAGATCGTGTGCATCACACAATTAAATGTTCTTTGTAAGACATATATACGTATATATGTACAAACTTATATACACTGCCAAAACTATTACCCATCCTTTTGGTTTCGCCGTAGACGTATAAAATAGAAATAATATAAACTATAAAGATGCAAAACTTTATAGGTAGTAGAGCCACCCTGATTTCAGTACGGTTGGGCAGGCTCGACCGGAGCAGTACTACCCTCGCACAGAAGATCAACCTAAAATTACAGCAATCATGCTGTCATGTTTAGTTGGCAAGTGCGAGACTGGAAGCCCAATGATGCAGAAGAATCACTAGGCCGCCATAGTGTGGGTCACCATTCTGCATTGTTGCATTGTCTGCACGAGCAATGAGTAGGGTGACCACCACTCTTGGATTCTACTTATGCTTTCCACCAGGTAGAGTAAAGTAACTTTAGCAGGCCAATACATAAAAAAATTTTTTTGCTCTTTGCCAGTATACACATTGAGCATATTAATTAAAAAGTTTCGTTAACTTCTTCACTATCGAGATCGGAACCATTCTTTCTAACTATCCTGAAAGACAAATAGCTCAGTAAAAGTATATTTCTAAAGTAATCAATACTAGTCATCCGATAATTGACTTTCAGTCTAAAAACTTTTAGATAAAGTTATTTAATAATGACTTCAAATATCGTAATTGTCCTGTTGCTGAGAGCATTTTATCTGAGAGACTTTCTTGATGTTGATAATCAATGTTTTTAAGATTAGTTTTAAAGGCTGTTTAAATTAATTTTACATATTATATCTCTATCACCACGTACGTGCATCATGGGTTTTATACTAACATACAGTTCCACCATCACAAGCCACCACAAATGACAGTAATTATAGTGCTACTGCATGAACCATACTCACATATACAATGTTAGTGCTCAGTAATTCTGTTTTCAAATCTAGAAGTATTGGAGTCGATTCCTAAGTAAGACAGGTAACTGTGCAATAAATCTATAACATATATCCAATTACAATTTAAGAAAATTATATAGAGAATGGTGGTGAGGGATGTAGAATACAAAGTTTAAATACCCCTATCCATCACCTGGGTGTCGTAAGAGGACTAAAGGGACAAACTACGAAAGGGACAACATCACAACAAAGAGAAGGAATACTTGGAACAAACAGTATACTAAGTCGTCTGGCCAGGGTGGTAGGACAAAATCTCCTATATGATATGGCCTATGTTCGGCAGTAGACTTTCAAAGGCCGTTTGTAGATGATGATAATGATAATTGTATGAAAAAGGTTTTCTGTGTTGTTTGGTTAGGTTAGGTGAGTGTTACTGTCTGGGAAGGGTCTGTATGTCGTAAGAAAGCGGTTCCCGAAGCCCTCCCGTCTCAGGCACAGAATGGGATACCGTGTTGTTTTAGTCGGTTTGATTCCGACACGTGGCGTGAAGCAAAAAAGTAAATTCCACACGTAAAAAGAAAAGGTGAGTGTTACTGTAATCATTCTCGATTAAAAACTATGATAATAACATGAGAAACTTAACGAAAACGTGAGAATAATTAACATTTTTTTTTGCCTTAGTAACGGCACTCTTAGTGAAGTAATAAACATTACTAATAACTTCAGAGCTAGCTAGCTATTGCATTCAGCCCGTAACTGCACTATCAGCATCATCTGAATACAATTTGCAAATCTATTAGGATTAATATTGAAACTGGTTGACATGCACTTCTAATGGTATATATACCACCAATCAGAAAAAAAAAGCATATTCCCTATTTAGTCGGCATATATTTAGACGACATCAAATCTAGTGCGACATGTCAAGTTTTACGTCATACGTTATAACATTTTAAACATTCAACATAAGAATAGCAAAGAGAGATCGGTTTTTGTTTCTGCGAAAGACGGTCCCCATTTCATGTCATCCACATTTTTTATGTTTTTTTTATCTTTAATTCCATCACGACGAAGACTTGAAGACTCGAAGACTTAGAATTAAAGACTTTTAAATACTTGACATTGGCAGAAATAGCTGACCCGGCTGGTTGCCATACCATCAAAAGAAGAAGAATAGCAAAAGAAAAATTATTACATATGTTGGATAATAAAACAAATTTTGATTATACCAAAGTAAGTTATACTTTTTCAAGCAATAAACAAGCGTATGTCTCTGATTAACGGTTTTTCGGTTCTGAACCTAAAGACAGTGACAGTTATGATTGTAATGAGATTAAAGTGTATAACCTAACAATAAATTTTATAGAATTTTAGTGATGATAACAACAGAATTACCGCCATTGCCTACGGCATTAAGTCCGCCTTTGCAACAACTGTGCATAAAGTTTAAATAAAATAAATAAATTGTCTTGCCTTTACCGTTTTTTTTATGTGTGGAAACGCCCTCGGGCCTTCACCCCACCGGGTTTTGCCGCGGGGCAGTGCGTCGGAATCGAACCGATTAAAACCACACGGTCTGCCACTCTGCGCCTGAGACGGGAGGGATCAGGGAACCGCTTTCTTACGCCATCCGGATCCCTTTACCGTTACCTGAACGTTCTTCCCCGTACTAAATCATATTTTTATTCTAATTCAATAATTTATTACAAGTAGTTTTAACGCGTGATTCAGTCGAGTTAACTTAGAAAGTTGTTTATGTCAGATGATACTGGAAGGCCTTCATGATCTAGAAATATCTTCATGACGTCAATATTAAAAAAGAAATCAAATAATAAACATTCTGGCAAAACATAGCCTAGGCCTAGACCTAGTTTAAACCAAATCGGAATTCTAATCAACCGAGATATTTGCGGCGACCATGTACTGATTAGCGAATTAACTGATAATATTTCCCACTTATATAAGAAGCTAGCTGTTGCCCGCAGCTTTGCTCGCGCGGCAGTTGATTATATGTATTTATTTAAAAACTGTGTGTGGGTATGGGTCTCCCGTATCCTCACTCACTCGGTTAAACACAGCGCAATCGCTGTTTCACACCGGTTTTCTATGAGGCCGTGGTATCATTCAGGTCGAGCCGCCCCATTCGTGCCGGAGCGTGGCTCTCCCACGATAATCTAATAATAAAATCCCACGACTTCCATACAATCTTTCAATCCCTATTTCACGTCCTTACGGGTAGAATATTCAATAACGCTTAAATACGTATCTCATCATCATCATCCTATCGTCCACTGTAGGACATAGGCCTCTCCAATTGTACGTCGCTTAGTTTGATCCTCGGCTTTTTGCATCCAGGTCCTGCCAGCCGTTTTGGGCAGATTTTAGATTATTCCACCTGGCCTAGTCTTACACTACGTTTGACGAGACGCAGTCTCCACTTAAGAACCCGCTTACCCCAACGGTTATCAGTTCTGCGTTTAATATGGCCAGTTCATTGCCACTTCAGCTTGCTTATCCTTTGGGGTGTATCGATGACCTTAGTCCTCTGATGGATTACGTCCTGATGAATCGTTCCTGATGCGATCACTTAGCGAAACGCCAAACACAGCCCTTTCCATAGCACGCTGAGTGACTTTGAAATTGTAGACCAGCCGTGCTGTAAGTGTTCACGTTTCGTCACCGTATGTCATGACGGGTAGGAATTATTGATTGAAGACTTCATCTTTAGGCACTGTGGGATCGACGAAGAATAGACCCGACGAAATTTCCCAAACTTTGCTCTACCCGATTTCCCCTGTTTACCTCGTCATCAAAGTTTCTAACTAACTGCAAAGTCTGCCCTAGGTACACATATTTTTGCTCAACTTCGAGAACGTACTGTAACCGGTTCTGGTAGAACATGTTCATATCTATTTCTATCTATCTATTATATTCTATACGTATCTATTTGTTTTGTTCTAACTATGTTTGCTTCTAACCTAAAAAATGACGGACTGCCACACAAACTTAAACCTCTATTTCACCCCCTTAGGGGTAGAGTATCGAGAAACGCTTAAATACGTTTCTACTCATTTTAATCAGTAGCCCAAAGATAAACTTTTATGTTTGTAACGTAAAAAATACGTAAATATTCTTGACTTTTCGAAGCGCAAACACATCACATTCATGTATATATTTATAGGTATTTATTTTCCTTTTTTGTAAATTTTCCAAAAAAGAATCCTAGTTAGAAGGATTTATCATCTCCGAAATTCCAGTTCGTTGAAACCAGTTGTATATATAGACAAGAATTGCTCGTTTAACGTTATTAAAGAGATATATAGATATAGGTTCGGTATATAGGAATAAAACATTTTCTATTCATCTAAAGTTACTACAAACCTTTTCTTTTGGTTAACCGAAAACAGGACAGATTAAAAAACTCTTACAGTATATTGTTTCAAATATATTTATCTTATACTAGCTTTCGCCGGCGGCTTCGCTCGCTTTTGATAAAGTAAATTATTCTATATTACTTCTAATACCTCCGAGAATATGTGTACAAAGTTTCATGATGATCGGTTAAGTAGTTTTCGCGTGAATGCGTAACAAACTGTCTTACATGCCCCTTTATAATATTAGCCTTTAAAGTGAAGTTATAGTCTATTACAGCAATTAGAAGTAGAACAATCGAATTGTAATTTTCAGTTTTATAACTGCATGCTTGCAATGAAAAAAAAAACAACTGATCAACAGGAAAACAAACTGTTCACTTCCTTTTTAAAATTGTATAATATTTAACACTTAAGCTAGCCAATGTCACAAGTTAGAACATTACTTTACACCATTAGCGGCATTTTAGAAAAAAAAATTAACATACCAAAGTCGTTATTAAGAATGTAAAGTCAAGACTCCTAATTTATACCATAAATCTCTTAAAGGATTAGGAATATTAAAANCAATACATCTAAAGTTACTACAAACCTTTTCTTTTGGTTAACCGAAAACAGGACAGATTAAAAAACTCTTACAGTATATTGTTTCAAATATATTTATCTTATACTAGCTTTCACGGGCGGCTTCGCTCGCTTTTGATAAAGTAAATTATTCTATATTGCTTCTAATACCTTGAAAAATATGTGTACGAAGTTTCATGATGATCGGTAAAGTAGTTTTCGCGTGAATGCGTAACAAACAATCTTATGTGCCCCTTTATAATATTAGCCTTTTGAGTGAACTTATAGATTATTACAGCAATTAGAAGTAGAACAATTTATAACTGCCAGCTTGCAATGAAAAAAATAACTGATCAACAGGAAAACAAACTGTTCACTTCCTTTTTAAAATTGTATAATATTTAACACTTAAGCTAGCCAATGTCACAAGTTAGAACATTACTTTACACCATTAACGGCATTTTAGAAAAAAAAATTAACATACCAAAGTCGTTATTAAGAATGTAAAGTCAAGACTCCTAATTTATACCATAAATCTCTTAAAGGATTAGGAATATTAAAAAGTTCATGCAATACCTGTTTCTGCTTTATACATTAATTTTTTGATAAGGAACAGGTAATTCTTGAACTATAATATTTACAACAAAAAAACCGGGCAAGTGCTTGTCAGGCAACGCTTAGAATAGGGTTCCGTAGTCACCCATGACTCAGAATGGGGTTGGTATTTATAACAATGAATTATGTTTACTTAGTATTTCGTTATTTTTGGTCGATGTTTTCCAAACGTATTTCGCCAGTAAGGCCTCTATGACTCCTGAATTAACAAATTTATCTAATCCGTTATAGTTTTCCTTCAAACTTAGTCACATGGACTACCATCATGATTTTTCACAGATGTTTTGACCCAGTGGTTTAGTTAGAAAGTTAAACAGAAAGCGCTTTAAAGTTGTATATCTAGCAAACGGATACCTTAATCAAAAAACAGTCTAAGCAACTCTTAATGTATTTAAAAGATCTAACTTACGATACCTCATAGTATGAGATAGAAGTGAGAATAAAAGATAATCCTTCTTTACAAGTAGAGGAGTGACGTAGTAAATACACATGTTTATGCAAAGTATTATCTTTATAGCACTAACCGTTTGGAATGTAAGTCGAGGTCGGACGGATAGACATGACGAAACTATAAGGGTTCCGAAACTAGAACTGCTGAACCCTAAAAACAAATTACAGGAATTGTAACTTCCACGGAATGAAGGTCAGATTAAAAACTGACAAAATAGTCTTTACGGTTTTTTTTGTAAATAAATCATTTATTAAAATAAATAAAGCCATTTTCTTGCATAAAGATGTATTGAAAAAGACTCCTATCATCCCAAACCAAAACCATTTCATCAGAGGGATTACTGATTTTCTTAAAATTAATTTTGTTCATAGAAAACCCAGTGACTGTTACATATCAGGCAAGATAATTTGATAATACCAATTAAATTGTACTTTTAAACCAATTCACTGACTGACTCACAGCCCAGTTGCACTCGATGATTAGAAACAATCACTGAGGGCAAGCAACGACGGCGCGGTCAGAACCTGGATGGGTGACAGCTGGTGGCATGTTACCATGAGCGTCTCCGTGATTCGGAGGTCACGTAAAGCAGTCGGTTCCGGCTGTTATCATACGATAACAGTCGTGAAGCTTAGTTGGAGGCCTTCGGGCGGCTTAAAAACATCCAACGCCAATAATTACGTAGCCACAACGTATTCTTACCAGTCCCCAACCCGCACTTGGCCGTATGACCTCAACCCTCTCCTGAGAGGAGACTCGAGCCCAGTAATGGGATTGTTGATCGATTGACTGACTGACAAAACCTAGATATACGAAAGTCACAGGTACCTACCACCTAGTCTTACATTATAGTAGAACATCAAAGGACATTATTTGTTGAAGACACAATTACAGAATATTGTATCGACGTCACATGGTACAAAGCTTCATACGTCTGTGCTCATAGTGTTGATTGATATAACCTTGTTAGTAGCGTTATAGTGTACAATAGAGGTGTCAGAACATCTTTTGTTCACTGCAGTTTCAGAGTTGAAATCTTTTAACCTAGAACAAGGCTCGGATAAAACAAATACATAAGATGAAAGTGCAGAGAGCTTTTGTGTTTCCGATGGAAATTACTAGTACGCTTTCAAAGGATTGAACCTTTGAAATAAAAAAGAAAGCTTCCATTTTGTTTGACTTCTAGGTAAATTTCTATACTTTGAACTCATATGGATTTTTTTAGTTAATAGTTGTACAATGAGTTTAATATCATTGAAAAACCATAACATAGAAATTAATGCACTACCAACCTAATTATCCTCCTTTTACAGCTTTGTCTGTGCAAGTTTTATTCTAAATTGCAATAGTTTTTATAATATTGATAATGACACGCTTGGACTCAGCATCGGATAATGCAAAGACTTGAACATTTTCAAAATAATTGTTGTAGGTATTAAATAGTTGGAAAAGTAGTACTGAACAAGTAAAGCAACTCGACCTTACCGCGCGTCTCTGCACCTTGTACAAATTAAACAATCTAAGTTGGTCAGCAGTTATCGTTGAAGTTATTGAACTAAATCACAAAACCTAAATATTCTCCAAAACTGCTGAAAGGGTAGTAATTTAGTTGGACAGATTAATTTTAATGTTTGTGTTCTGAAAATGTTCTGTGAACGATGTGAGCGTANACACGTAAAAAGAAAAGGTGAGTGTTACTGTAATCATTCTCGATTAAAAACTATGATAATAACATGAGAAACTTAACGAAAACGTGAGAATAATTAACATTTTTTTTTGCCTTAGTAACGGCACTCTTAGTGAAGTAATAAACATTACTAATAACTTCAGAGCTAGCTAGCTATTGCATTCAGCCCGTAACTGCACTATCAGCATCATCTGAATACAATTTGCAAATCTATTAGGATTAATATTGAAACTGGTTGACATGCACTTCTAATGGTATATATACCACCAATCAGAAAAAAAAAGCATATTCCCTATTTAGTCGGCATATATTTAGACGACATCAAATCTAGTGCGACATGTCAAGTTTTACGTCATACGTTATAACATTTTAAACATTCAACATAAGAATAGCAAAGAGAGATCGGTTTTTGTTTCTGCGAAAGACGGTCCCCATTTCATGTCATCCACATTTTTTATGTTTTTTTTATCTTTAATTCCATCACGACGAAGACTTGAAGACTCGAAGACTTAGAATTAAAGACTTTTAAATACTTGACATTGGCAGAAATAGCTGACCCGGCTGGTTGCCATACCATCAAAAGAAGAAGAATAGCAAAATAAAAATTATTACATATGTTGGATAATAAAACAAATTTTGATTATACCAAAGTAAGTTATACTTTTTCAAGCAATAAACAAGCGTATGTCTCTGATTAACGGTTTTTCGGTACTGAACCTAAAGACAGTGACAGTTATGATTGTAATGAGATTAAAGTGTATAACCTAACAATAAATTTTATAGAATTTTAGTTTAGTGATGACAACAACAGAATTACCGCCATTGCCTACGGCATTAAGTCCGCCTTTGCAACAACTGTGCATAAAGTTTAAATAAAATAAATAAATTGTCTTCCCTTTACCGTTTTTTTTATGTGTGGAAACGCCCTCGGGCCTTCACCCCACCGGGGTTTGCCGCGGGGCAGTGTGTCGGAATCGAACCGATTAAAACCACACGGTCTGCCACTCTGCGCCTGAGACGGGAGGGATCAGGGAACCGCTTTCTTACGCCATCCGGATCCCTTTACAGTTACCTTAACGTTCTTCCCCGTACTAAATTATATATTTATTCTAATTCAATAATTTATTACAAGTAGTTTAACGCGTGATTCAGTCGAGTTAGCTTAGAAAGTTGTTTATGTCAGATGATACTGGAAGGTCTTCATGATCTAGAAATATCTTCATGACGTCAATATTAAAAAATAAATCAAATAATAAACATTCTGGCAAAACATAGCCTAGGCCTAGACCTAGTTTAAACCAAACCGGAATTCTAATCAACCGAGATATTTGCGGCGACCATGTACTGATTAGCGAATTAACTGATAATATTTCGCACTTATATAAGAAACTAACTGTTGCCCGCAGTTTTGCTCGCGCGGCAGTTAATTATATGTATTTATTTAAAAACTGTGAAAGTATGTTTAAATAATGTATTCATGTTTATAAACGTATTAATTTTTAATCAATAGACTTTCTACCCTTATTTTAACCCCCTTTAGGAGTAGCATTCTCATAAATGCTGATATTGGTATTCATTTGTTTGTAATCAAAAGCCTGAAGACAAAGTTCCAGGCTACTAACTTCAAAAATGTCGGATTTCTAGGCTAACCTATACACGTAATTTCAACCCCTATTTCTCTCCCTTAGGGGTGGACTATCCAGAATGGCTTAAATACGTATCCATACTCCAGGAAACAGTGCCTGCGCTGTGTTTCATCCAGTGAGTAAGGATACCGGAGGTCCATAATCCATCATCCCCATCCCCTCATCCCCCTTCCCATTCCCCAAGGTCGGAAACGCACTTGTGACGCCCCTGGTGTTACGGGTGTCCATGGGCGGCAGTAATCGCTTACCATCAGGCGATACGTCTGTGCGTTTGATCACAATTCAATAAAAAAAAAAAATTATAAAGTTTTGCCGTGTTACCCGCGGCAAAACAATAAACGTGGGTAACGCTGCATCGCGAAGCCAGACTAAAAAAAGTAGTCTACACTTACGTACGTTACTATATATACTCATATCATCAGCTATTTGCCAGTAAAAGTCCAGTCAAAATCGACCCAGCGTTGAAAAAAACGTTATTTGGTATATGAAACGCGTAAACATACATATTCACTCGGTAAAAAGCGATTATTTTGTTATCACAAAGAGACACTCCAATTTTATTTATTTGCATAGATAAAACAAGTATTTTTTAAAATTAATATCATAAGATACTATAGCCAAGCATGCCGTGGTTCATGGTGGTTGCATCGATGGGAAATGAGAAACAAAAATGGCTTAACAAAATATTTATCACAAAAAATCTTCAAAGTGTCTGTGTATATTGTGTCATAATTTGAGCCGAATATGTTCAAAATTTCTTGACTTTTCGAAGCGCATACACAACACATTCATGTATATATTTATTGGTATTTATTTTCCCTTTTTGTAAATTTTCTAAAAAAGAGTCCTAGTTAAAAGGATTTATAATCCCCTAAATTCCAGTCGTTGAAGCCAGTTGTGNCTAATAGGCTAATCGTCGCGAGAACTTCTATTGCGCGATTCAGGATTGGTAGTTTCCTCGTTTCCTGCGCCACTCCGCAGTTCGACGCATTTTCGGTAGATGACGATGTAGTATGTTTTCTATTTTGCGTTGTATGTGGAAGTCGCCACAAGTATCAATCTATCGTTATCCAGTACTGAATGAAGGTCTCACACAAGGAGTGCCAATGAGTCCAGTCTTAGGCAGTCCGTTATCATTCCAGTCTTAGTAGCACTTTCTTCAAACCATTCGGTCTATCGTGCCGCTGAGCAGTGACAGCTTGCCTAGTGATTTATTTATAGTTTATTAAAATACTGTGTGTTTATCACTACGCTAATATTTGAACGAAGTCTTACAGATATTATATTTTATATAATATTTAATATAACTCATATGAACGATTCTCGCTAGTAGGAAAACGGAATTAGTCGAGCGTAAAACTATGCAATTGAATTAGTGTTTCGTAAACTACATACGTTTGTTTGGCCTCGACCTAATTGATTTGCTGGAATTATTGGTAGAACCGATATATATTTCTAATCTTAAAGTGTCTTAAACGATGTGACTTAGTTACATAATTCTGTGTAGAATCATACACATTAAGTTTGAATTGAATGCCTATAATAAAACAAATTAAAAAAATAAATTTTGGTTACAAAAATAAAACTTAAGGAGCACTAGTCCGAACTATTTTTTTTATCTGACTGGTTTGTTCGAAAGCGATACAAAATCTGTAATCCTTCAAGTGATCAAATCAAGATAGGTACGAAATAAGTAATTATCAACTTTCTCTTTGTCTAAAAAGGCATCCCATATAGTAAACATTGGTGACTATAATTTAGTTGATGCAAAAGCATAATACGGTTTAGTTTATGCCTACCTTAAATGTAAAATGAAATAGTTGACATAAAATGAAATGCTTTTTAATAAGTCAATTATGAAAATGGACACATTTACAAAGAACAGTAGAACATTATATAAAATAAATGTGAATTTAAAACTTGATGTCATCAAAAGCTGAAACCAACTTGTGTCTGCAATCCAAAGTTCCTTAACAAAAGTTTTAGATTGCAGTCGATTCAATCCAGTTCAATTGAGAGTACTTCCCTTACTTGCTCAGCTGGCATACGAATGCTAGACAAATCGAGTGAAATCTAGTTTCACGTTAGAGAGTAATGTCAAATTAATATAATTGCATTTGGACAGGCAGACAGTATTATACACTGGCCTACTGCAATACCTACAATTTAAGACGACGCAAGCCCAACCGAATAGNGGTAATAGATATTGGCAGACTTAATGTTGTGTGAAGTTTTTTACCGATATTTTTGTGAAAAATATTTAAAGACAATTAGGTGATTATATTTTTTATGCAATTTTAATACTACCTAAATTCAATATCCGGTATCTAGCCGGATAATAAATTTCGTCCGGATACCGGAAATTGACTGGTGACTGTTGATGCGAATCGAATGCTAAATAAATATTGATATTTCTGTAAGAAGTGCTATAAAACTTTGATACTAAAGTATTTGTATGGTTTTGCTTGCTTAGGTCGGTAGTTCGTCGATCAACAAAAGAAATACAATGTACTGTATATTGTAAATGTTTTAATCAATAAAGAAATTGTAATTATTTTATCATAAGTATCTGGATGAGCAAGCTTTGTTCGGTATTCTATTGGTAGCTTTTCTAAAATTGAATCGCTCTATATCGATTTATCACCCCCGAAACCTCCTGCAAGAAGATATAAAAGATTATATATAAATTTCACGGAAACCGTTGGAGCCGTTTCCTAGAGTCAGATTGGTCTTTTTCTACGTATGGGCCTTAAGTGACTCTACTCTGCCTGATGGAAAGCATAAACAGAATCCAAAAGGTGGTCACCATATTCATTGCGAATGCAGATAATATTGTATAAGCTGTACTCAAGTTTTCATAGTGTATGAATACAAGTGTGTAAGTATATATGTATATATTTGTGTGTGTATTTTTTTATGGTATAGGCGGCAAACGAGCAGACGTATCGCCTGATGGAAAGCGATTATCACCGCCCATGGACACTCGCAACACCAGAGGCGTCACAAGTGCGTTGCCGGCCTTTTAAGAAGGAGTACGCTCGCCCAAAGATGGGGACAGTATTCCATGTGAGGCCGGACCTGGGTCTTATAAAGCAAAAGGAGGTGGGATGGAGTGAAATACTGTCTCGATCTGTTGAGCACACCGAGCTACTTCGAGGCCAATTTGGCCTTAACCTCGAAATGGTCACACAAGGGCTTCGCTCGATACGTCGACACCAGGTATTTCAATATTGGCTGAGGCAGACAGTGAAGTATCTTCAAAACGAGGACATACGACCCACGGCAGTTTTTTAGCGTGAACACGCAAACGTGTGTCTTTGTAGGGCTAAATTTGACTAAATTAAGTCTACCCCAGTCTTTTCAATACTAATAATACCCCAGTCAATTTTTTAAGGAGGTCTCAACTTTAGACACAAGTTTGTTTCGACTCTTAATGACGTTTTCCCGAGAAATATAGGCGCGGCCGGTATAAAGGGCATCGCCGGTGCTGTCATCCGGATAACAATGAATGTCGTTAATTTGCAGCATGTCATTGATATGGAGGAGGAACAAAGTAGGCGATAGCACACAGATTTGCGAGATACCGGCATTCTCAGATATGGAGTCAGAGCATTCACCGTCGACTACGACCTTTATGCATTTATCTGCTAGAAAGCTGGTGACCCAATCGCATAACTTCTCGGGTAGCCATAAGAAGGGAGCTTCAACAGAACCGCTTTATGCCAGACCCGATCGAAGGCCTTCGCAATGTCCAAACTTGCTGCCAAGGCTTCTCTCTTAGTCTCTATTGCCTGTGCCCAACGATGTGTCAGGCATACCAGAAGATCATCAGCTGATCGACCCTTACGGAAGCCGTACTGCTGGTCACTAAGTAGGTGATGATCTTCGAGTTACCGCAGGAGTTGACATTGGACAATGGACTCCATTATTTTCGAGAAGAGGGAAGTTATAGCTATCGACCTGTAGTTCGATGGTTTAGAGCGGTTGCCTTTTTTAGGGATCGGGCAGACAAATGCTGTCTTTCATGATGTCGGGACTACGCCAGAAGAATAGGAGAGCCGAAAAAGATCGGTGTCAACTCAAGAGCGCACATCTTCAACACTATAGGGGGGATTACCACAGGGCCCCTAGTCTTATGGATTGCCAGGCAAAAGTGCCAAACGCACTGAGCGTTGTTAAAACTGGATTTCCAGTATACGGCTCTCGCACCGCGGTATGATCCCCGTCATCCAAGGTCGAGTTGGACGCAAACTGTTTTGCCAGAATATCGGCTTTCGCCTTTGCGTCATAGGACAACGGATTATTTCCCAAGTGCAAAGGTGGAAGGGATGGCTTACAGAAATTCCCTTCGATAACCTTGGCAAGAGACCAGAATGCTCGAGTTTCCGAAGGAAGACGCTCAAGCCTCTCGCCAATCCTAGCAAAGTGCTCCGACTTCGCCTTTGCAATGTCTCTTTTGAAGGACCTGGAGACAAAGTTGTACACCGTTTTTAGAGCGCTGGTATTTTGATCCCGTACCGCCACTGCGTCAGCCCAGACTTGGTAAGCCACTTGCTTCCTGCGATAGGCTTTTTTGGAAGATGGACCAAACCGATATTTGCCATCAATGGGGACCACAGAAGATTGAATGAAAAGATCCATACCCTGTAGCACAACATCAGCAACAGAATCAGCAGCGGTGTTGGGATTATCCGGCGAGAAGCACAACTGTCTCCAAGGCTAGGACGTTAAGAAGGACCGCATCCCACCCCAATCTGCCGACTTGTAGTGCCACACAAGACGGCTGCGTGCAACTCGCGAACGTGGGGAGTACGTGAGAGGCACTGTACTCCGGACAAGGCAATGGTCTGAGGAGCCAAGTGAGTATGTAAGTATTTAAGACATGTGTATTCTATACGTATTTATGTATGTTTAAGAATTTCTTTCATTCTTTTGTGTAGTGTTTGTAGTTAGTTCCATACGGAAACCTCTGTGCACCACCTACTTTACTAGATTTCTACACCACCCTAGTTGAGACTGGTAGAAAATGCCTTGGGTATTAAGTCGGCCGATGTACAAAAGTGCATAAAGTTTTAAATAAATAAATAAATATTAGATATTTATATACAGGAATTGCTCATTCAAAGGTGTTAGATACGTAGATTAGATAAAACATGTATAAACAAAGGCTTAAATAAGACGTCTACATATTTTGTAACGTATTATAGTAGAATTAGAGGTGGCGCCAGAAGTGTTATCCAGTTATCAGATAAAGTATGATACTACTGTACANCAGCTGATCGACCCTTACGGAAGCCGTACTGCTGGTCACTAAGTAGGTGATGATCTTCGAGTTACCGCAGGAGTTGACATTGGACAATGGACTCCATTATTTTCGAGAAGAGGGTTAAGTTATAGCTATCGACCTGTAGTTCGATGGTTTAGAGCGGTTGTCTTTTTTAGGGATCGGGCGGACAAATGCTGTCTTCCATGATGTCGGGACTACGCCAGAAGAATAGGAGAGCCGAAAAAGACGGCTTAAGATCGGTGCCAACTCAAGAGCGCACATCTTCAATACTATAGGGGGGATTACCACAGGGCCCCTCGTCTTATGGATTGCCAGGCAAAAGTGCCAAACGCACTGAGCGTTGTTAAAACTGGATATCCAGTATACGGCTCTCGCACCGCGGTATGATCCCCGTCATCCAAGGTCGAGTTGGACGCAAACTGTTTTGCCAGAATATCGGCTTTCGCCTTTGCGTCATAGGACAACGGATTATTTCCCAAGTGCAAAGGTGGAAGGGATGGTTTACAGAAATTCCCTTCGATAACCTTGGCAAGAGACCAGAATGCTCGAGTTTCCGAAGGAAGACGCTCAAGCCTCTCGCCAATCCTAGCAAAGTGCTCCGACTTCGCCTTTGCAATGTCTCTTTTCAAGGACCTGGAGACAAAGTTGTACACCGTTTTTAGAGCGCTGGTATTTTGATCCCGTACCGCCACTGCGTCAGCCCAGACTTGGTAAGCCTCTTGCTTCCTGCGAGAGGCTTTTTTGGAAGATGGACCAAACCGATATTTGCCACCAATGGGGACCACAGAAGATGGAATGAAAAGATCCATACCCTGTAGCACAACATCAGCAACAGAATCAGCAGCGGTGTTGGGATTATCCGGCGAGAAGCACAACTGTCTCCAAGGCTAGGACGTTAAGAAGGACCGCATCCCACCCCAATCTGCCGACTTGTAGTGCCACACAAGACGGCTGCGTGCAACTCGCGAACGTGGGGAGTACGTGAGAGGCACTGTACTCCGGACAAGGCAATGGTCTGAGGAGCCAAGTGAGTATGTAAGTATTTAAGACATGTGTATTCTATACGTATTTATGTATGTTTAAGAATTTCTTTCATTCTTTTGTGTAGTGTTTGTAGTTAGTTCCATACGGAAACCTCTGTGCACCACCTACTTTACTAGATTTCTACACCACCCTAGTTGAGACTGGTAGAAAATGCCTTGGGTATTAAGTCGGCCGATGTACAAAAGTGCATAAAGTTTTAAATAAATAAATAAATATTAGATATTTATATACAGGAATTGCTCATTCAAAGGTGTTAGATACGTAGATTAGATAAAACATGTATAAACAAAGGCTTAAATAAGACGTCTACATATTTTGTAACGTATTATAGTAGAATTAGAGGTGGCGCCAGAAGTGTTATCCAGTTATCAGATAAAGTATGATACTACTGTACATAAAATCTCCGCTGTAATGTTTATGTAAGCGTAGATATAATTTTAAGTTAATGCAGCTTTAGTTTAAAGAAATACGTGGTTTTAACATTATGAATGTGAAGGTTTGTAAGAATATATAGATGTTACTCTTTCACGCTTATACAACTAAACGGATTTACATACGGACATATTATTATACGCGGA
>PKRV01000933.1:118631-178315 GCA_003709505.1 Hyphantria cunea
TGCCAAACGCACTGAGCGTTGTTAAAACTGGATTTCCAGTATACGGCTCTCGCACCGCGGTATGATCCCCGTCATCCAAGGTCGAGTTGGACGCAAACTGTTTTGCCAGAATATCGGCTTTCGCCTTTGCGTCATAGGACAACGGATTATTTCCCAAGTGCAAAGGTGGAAGGGATGGCTTACAGAAATTCCCTTCGATAACCTTGGCAAGAGACCAGAATGCTCGAGTTTCCGAAGGAAGACGCTCAAGCCTCTCGCCAATCCTAGCAAAGTGCTCCGACTTCGCCTTTGCAATGTCTCTTTTGAAGGACCTGGAGACAAAGTTGTACACCGTTTTTAGAGCGCTGGTATTTTGATCCCGTACCGCCACTGCGTCAGCCCAGACTTGGTAAGCCACTTGCTTCCTGCGATAGGCTTTTTTGGAAGATGGACCAAACCGATATTTGCCATCAATGGGGACCACAGAAGATTGAATGAAAAGATCCATACCCTGTAGCACAACATCAGCAACAGAATCAGCAGCGGTGTTGGGATTATCCGGCGAGAAGCACAACTGTCTCCAAGGCTAGGACGTTAAGAAGGACCGCATCCCACCCCAATCTGCCGACTTGTAGTGCCACACAAGACGGCTGCGTGCAACTCGCGAACGTGGGGAGTACGTGAGAGGCACTGTACTCCGGACAAGGCAATGGTCTGAGGAGCCAAGTGAGTATGTAAGTATTTAAGACATGTGTATTCTATACGTATTTATGTATGTTTAAGAATTTCTTTCATTCTTTTGTGTAGTGTTTGTAGTTAGTTCCATACGGAAACCTCTGTGCACCACCTACTTTACTAGATTTCTACACCACCCTAGTTGAGACTGGTAGAAAATGCCTTGGGTATTAAGTCGGCCGATGTACAAAAGTGCATAAAGTTTTAAATAAATAAATAAATATTAGATATTTATATACAGGAATTGCTCATTCAAAGGTGTTAGATACGTAGATTAGATAAAACATGTATAAACAAAGGCTTAAATAAGACGTCTACATATTTTGTAACGTATTATAGTAGAATTAGAGGTGGCGCCAGAAGTGTTATCCAGTTATCAGATAAAGTATGGTACATAAAATCTCCGCTGTAATGTTTATGTAAGCGTAGATATAATTTTAAGGTAATGCAGCTTTAGTTTAAAGAAATACGTGGTTTTAACATTATGAATGTGAAGGTTTGTAAGAATATATAGATGTTACACTTTCACGCTTATACAACTAAACGGATTTACATACGGACATATTATTATACGCGGACGGAACCTCACAATAGTGACTTATTCATAGTAGAGGAAAACATTTTTCTCTCTATGCGATAGGCAAGGGAACTATGAGAAGATCTATTGTTCCCTGAAATTTTTTTAGTATATACTGTTATGATATACTGATAATATTTTTCTGATCATCACCATTACCATCAGTCCTTCGCCATCCATTTTAGGATGAAAGGAGGAGAAAATTCTAGAAGCACCAACTGTCCGGGTCTTAGTCGATATGCATTCACTACCACCGACTTTCCTTAAGTCATCGGTCCATGCGGTTGCCTAATCGCAATCTCCACTCTAACATAATCAATATATACAATATATTTTTGATTCACTATGTGGCGACTTCCACATACAGCGGCAACAAAAACATATGACAACGCCATCTACTGAATATACACTGAATTACGGAGTAACGTAGTGTACGAAAAAGCTACCAATCCTGCATCGCGCAATATAAGTTCTCACGCCGCCTTTGTGTTGGAGGAATATGTGACCCGTTCCTCCACAACTATATACTATAGCCACTGCAGAAAAGGTCTATATATATACCATATATATATATACCATACATACACATACCATAGCACAGGCTATGCTTACTTTGGGATCGGACCCACGTGTGACAAGTGTAGAGTTATCATCATTATGCTGATTTATAACGTACTAGATGATCTGGCGAACTTTTTACTAATACTTTCATTTTCGTGAAAATTTTCTGAATTACCGAAAAACTTATTTTAGTAAGCCCGTGTTAACTTCCCGCACGACATCAGTGTAAACGACTAAGCGGACTAAGAAAATATAAACATACTAATAATAATACACTTATATACTAATGTTATAAACTCGAAAGTAATTATACCTGTCTAGCTGTTTGTTGCGCTTTAACGGCTAAACTGCTGCACCGAATTCAATGATATATGGCAAGGAGGTATTTTGATTTTCAAAGGAAGGGCTTAGATTACTATTTATATAACATGAAAGCTGTCGAAGCCACAATAAAAGCCAGTTATACATAAAAGGCGTATCGGGTAACTTTGGTTACTCATTTTGAACCAGGGGCTTAGAAAAAATTGTGTCAAATAAAGCATTGACTATTAACTTGTTTGTTTAATTCATCCAATTTATCTCTACCTTGTAATTAAATTACCAACAAATTATATCAAACACAGACTGAGTGTCTCGTACAAGTACAAACTCGTAAAACTCGAAGACCTCACTCCAAGAAGCGATTAAGCAATCACAAGTCTTATGTAACCCAATTACCATAGCCGTATCTGCCGGACCTTACCTTGACCAACCTTGACATTTACTAGTAAAACTAGTCAATAAACTAGAAAGAGATAATAAGAGTTATTTTTAATAAAAAAATACACAGATAATTTGAAGGACTTTTTATGAACTGAGCTATTTTAAAGCTGGTTTATTCAGAAACTTATTTAATTAAATGACATTGCAACAGCAAAAAAAAAGATTTTTATAAAGTGGATTTTAAAGATATTACTTATTCTCTTATATCTTTTTAAATTTTGACGCTGAAAATATTTTACACTATTATTGCTTAATTTTTGTAACACTTTTAATATCTATTATTAATTATTTATTTTGTTTTAGTAATATATTATTACTATTCGGATACAGTCAATGAAACTTATTAAAAAGGATTAATATATTTTTGAAGTGAAGACTCATTTAGCGGTGATTGAAAATATTGAAATGAAAAATTCGTAAGACAGAGGGAGAGTAGATCATAATTAGGCATGTTTGTGTACGATAGCGCAATAAATGAATATTGTATTTTACCACATAAATAATAGTACTTTTATACTGATACTTAAAGTAATTTATGCAAAATTATTCCCTAACCATTCCAAAATATTAACAATGCACAACGTTAATATTCAAGTTTTCACTTCTGACGGCTAAATATTTTTTAAATTATAATATAATATCAATTCATAAGTCATTTTTTATCTACTTGCTAAAGTTTTCAAATGATATTTTAATACGAAGAAACAAAGTAACTATTAAAAGTTCTTATTTTTTCACACACATCTATATATATTTTAATAGTTAATCCGTTTCTTCGTAACGTAATATNTATGTTTGGTTAATATCGGTTCAGCAGTGTAAGACTATCAGCTTTTTTACAAAATGATGTAAGGCAATGGCGTATGATTACTAGATTAAGTGCATACATAGGAGGTTTCTTAATTTCTAAATTTAGCTGGCAACTCCAATAGCTTTAATCTCACACAATTGACACACAGCAGTCTGGGTGTAAATCATGCAGAGCCATTACTATGGTAGCCGGACCGCTGATAAACATACAAATATATATGTGTATGTTTGCCGGCATTAAATGCATATATATATATATCTCTCTCTCTCTCTAAAATATGTTACTCAAATATATTTCAAAAGGAGAAAAGGGAAATTTCTACATGTCCTTTCACCGCTAGAACTGGTAAGATTGATGGCTCGTGAGGGGGTTTCCACACGATAAAGCGACACGTATGGCAATTAACATCAAAAACGGTTCTTTGAATTCAAAATTAAACATTTGTCTGAAGCTTAATTATGAATTTAAAGAAGTATATTATATGTTGCATTTATAAATCAAAAATAGGACCATGCCTTAGTGAAAATCAAGCATAATATTCGCATAAAATACGCATTTAACAAAGTACTATGAGTCAAAGAGATTTCAAAGTTACTTACTTAGTTTTTCTATGCTGTGTAACGCGCGTAGTCAAGTTGGTGAGACTCAACGTGGCCACGTTCTAGAAAATATTCCTAATATAGACTCCTATAGAATTTTAAGTATGTAACAATTCCATAGAAAAATCTGTTTTGTATAATTTTCTAATGTAGTTATTTTTTATATCGGATAATGGAAAAATTACTACATGTTAATAAGCACTTAAGAGACAAAAGTGCCTTTCAAGCCTTTGAGACCAGACAATGCTGTTTACGGTCCTTAAAATATAGTTTTAAATCTGTGACAGTGAACTTTAAAATTTTATATTTTACCAGATGTATTTCAGAATGAATTTTTATGGTAAAAATGTAGTGCACTCCATGTGGGATGAAAATTGCATGTACAGAATAAAACATATGTGATTTGAAATAAAATCGCTTGTTCAAAATTGCTTCATCTGTTTCCTAGCCATCAGAGATCAAGCTAATTTTAAGGATTATAGTAGATGTTTGCTGAAAATGTTAAACATTCCTCGTTCGTCTGGTTAGGAAAACATTGAATCAAATCAAACGAAAAAATATTGTAATTCTTTATTCAACTTATAGATATAATAACAACATTATGATTATGACTATTTTCACACTTAATTAACTACCGAATAATATATTTTACAGTATATTTAAAGCTCTAAATGGCATTATATATAATAATATTTGGAGACATTTATGTTTGACTAATAGGTATTTTAAACTGTAAATTTATAAAACGTAATATATTTTTTATAAGCATAAAATGTTATTAGATTTGACTAGTTTGACCACAAAAATCATTTTAAGCATTTCCTCTAGTCTGTATAACTTATTAGTACACTTTTATATTTTATTCTATGCAGATTTTAATACAATGTTCTTCTAAAATCTTAATGTACGAAAACTTGAACAAAACCGAAAAATGTAGGTAAAAAACACAATTATTTCTATAAGCTATCAGCAGCACAGTAAGAAATGATTAATTATATTATCAAAGTTCTTATCAATGAGAGAAGACATATTCTACTAATGAACCTGCGTAACGATAAATTTTTTTTTATGGAAAAAAACTTTAACGTCTGATATCGACGTTCGTTTCCACTTTTTTTATATGAGTCATATCATTCCCGAACCTGTGTAGACTTAATTCTCATCAGATCGATCGTTAATGCGACCGTGTTCGGCATTACGATTGGCCCTACTGAAATCTTTGCGCAAGTGCTTGACATCGATAACAAATGTAAAAAAAAACAGATTAGGCACTATGGTCATACACTGTTCAACTGTAGGTATATCGTTATTAAAGCCAAAAAAGTTGTTATCGATATCTAGACTCATAATACCTATTTGTAAGTTTTATTGCTTATTTTATTTTTTTGGTAATAATCTCATCACCATAATAATATAACATATTCATAAACAAGAAGCGCAGAAAAAAAGGGTCCTTGTTTAAGGACATAATTATCATAATTCTAAAACATTCATTCAGTCATTTTGTAGACTTTTTTAGGACTAATCATTTATTTATTTATTTTTATTTATTTATCTTTATTGTATATACATAGTAAGAAATGATACAACAGGAACAATCACACAATATGTATAACAATTGGCGGTCTTATCGCTCTCGGCGATTTCTTCCAGACAACCATAACACGGATCTGTGTGTTTAAAAAAATTTAAATTGATAGTATTGTTCTAAAACACCTTTTTACTTTCAAATTTACGAATATTAAAATGTTTCTATCTCTTAGCTTACAGGCTCTATGTACAGTATCGTACAATATCACTTACTCATAATCTGCCGTTATCTATATTTAGTATTCACTAATGAATTTTGCTATTTTAAATGAGTCTGCCAAAGTGACTCTACTCAGAATTATCGAAAGCATGAGCAGAATCAGAAAAAAGAAGAGTATTGGTCTCAGGGTTAGAAATGCAGACAATGCAACGAAGCAGCATGATGACCCACACTACGGTGGTCGTTTGAGATGACACTGCATCATTGCATCATGTATGTACGTGTATTAATCAATCTATTTACACTCACAGGCTCACACCCTCTTAATACACCACTTTTTTTTTTACGTGTGGAATCACCGTCCGGCCTTCACCCCACCGGGGTTTACGGCGAGGCGGTGTGTCAGAATCGAACCGACTAAAACCACACGCCACTCTGCGCCTGAGACGAGAGAGATCCGGGTACCGCTTTCTTACGTCATCCGGACTCCTCCCAGCGCCTGCCCGCCCTGAAGCGGGCACCGTCTCCTGAGGTTATACTCTCAATTTAGGCGACGTACGGCACACGCGTAACGTCGCCCCCTCACGGTCTTAATACACCACTGCATTAGCCTCAAAACACTTACATACATTTCATCACTTACATAATTCATGAAAGAGGACGTATCACACTTTTACAGGAAAAATACGAAATCTTAATTACCTTTATATTCAATGCTAGGTAGGTGTTAGTTTGTAAGCCTTTTATAAAGTACAACCAAAAAATGTAAAATGTAAGCAATTATTTCAATAAAATAATTGGAGCGATTGGTGCTGACAATCGAAATACAGGCTTTGCCTAGTTTGATTGCGGATGCTAAATCAATTGATCTGTAATATATTGCCAACACTTTTCTAATATTATTATTATAGTAAGTTTTTTGTTTTGGAAATAAATTATTAATATTATTATTAATAAATATTTTTGTCACAAGCTTTTCTTATTCTTTTATATATAAAATTCTCATGTCACGTGTCTCGTGTTTGTTACCAAACTCCTCGGAAACTGCTGAACCGTTTTCTTATGAAATTTTATGTGCATATCTTGTAGGTCCGAGAATCGGTCAACATCTATTTTCATACCCCTAAATGAAAAGGGTAACCCACCCCTACTGTTTTTATGGCAGAACAACATTTGCCTGGTCAGCTAGTATTAATATAATTATTCAAATTGTTGCTTTGATGAAATCAGTTTTCATTGTTGTAAAAAAAAATCTTTTCAGTTCTTCAATGAATGTTATTTATATTTATTCAAGCATTTTTAAAGATGGCAAATATTGACGCAGTCGAGTATTTTTTAATAATTCATTACTGGTTTTACTTAAAATAAAAATCAAAAACACAGTCAAGAGTAACATATTTTAGCAATTTTAAATAGTATTTTAATTTATTTTACCTACCATTTTAAATACCTAAAATAGGTATTTAAAGCAAGTAAATGCCTCAGATTACTGTGAACCCAGGGGAGGTGGTTACCCGTAGGTGTTTACACTCGATAAAAAGGTAAATGTATTATCAACATTATGTAAATAAATAATGATATATTAGATTGTTCGATGGTAAATGCGTCACACCGGTTTGATTAAATGTCAAATGGACTAATTTGATTTTTTATGTGTATGCAGACTAGTCAAAAACAAAATCTGTAAAGATTATTTGACGAATAATCGACACAACTAATTTTGATTTCAAATTTAGAAACCTATCTATATTTTAATACGTGAAGCAAAAACTTTGTACCCTTTTTTAGAAAAAATATGCGCAAGGAGCTGTATAAAAACAGTTTTGTGCATAGTTAAAGTTTATATGAAAGAAAACTGCAAAAGGCTAAAAAATAATGAAAAAAATCGAAAGAAGGTCGATATTCAACCATTAAGCGGGCTCTAGTTTAAATGATTATGTAATGTAAACAAAACATAAAAAATCTTGTAACATAACTCTAATAATAACCCTGCTGGTGTTTCGAACAAAATGTAATGAAATAGTTACTGACAATGAGAAAATTAATAAATTCAATCGAAAGATGGTCTGCAAGTAGAAAAGTATGTCGGCACTAGTTCCGTTATATATTTTAAAATGCGCTACAATCTTCAATTCTGATTTCGTTGACAAACCAGTCTAATGGTTAGTGACCGGAGCTCGGGGGTTCTATAGGTGTGTGGTTTTTTTATTGTATACTAAAATAAAAGAGTCTAAGTTATGCCTTATATCATTAGCTATCTGCCAGCCCGTCAAAAACGGTCTGTCAAGACTGACAGACCTATAAACTTTCATGCGTATTTAGAGAAAAGAAATTACAGACGCTTTTTATTTATTTGTACGGATAGTGGACGTTTTAACCCCCGACGCAAAAAGAGGGGTGTTATAAGTTTGACGTCGATGTCTGTCTGTCTGTTGCACCATAGCTCTCAAAAGGATGGACCGATTGCAAGAATGCCAGTTTCTATGCGGTGGTTTTAACTATGTTTGGTTAATATCAGCCCAGCAATGTAAGAGTTCCAGCTCTTTTCCAAAATTATGTAAGGCATTTTTGGCGTATTATTACTCGATTAAGTGCTTGCGTGTTTAAATTATTATTACACTATCAATAAAATTATAATTTTTTTGTGCTAACATTATTTTCATTATGGTGTAATAATACAAATACAACTTTCTGAAGTTAATTGCAAATCCATTTTTAACCAACTGCGAGAGAAGGAGGGTTATGTCTTTATGTATGTATGTGTGTATGTATGTATATAGGTATGTATGGATGTATGTATGTATTGTTGTATGTATATAAGTATGTATGTATGTATTGTTGTATGTATGTATGAATATATGTATCTATGTATGTATATTTCTTTGGCACGCCCTAGAGCCTAAATGGCTTGTCGTACTTTTATTATGTGAGTGATGTCAATAGATTCGTCTCGTGAGACATCAAAATTAAATACATATATAACAAAGATAATTCCTTACTTATGAATGAAACGATGTGGACTGCAACTATTATATATTGCTTATAATTTATGCTACCTACTACACAATATCATTGACAATGTAGCTTTAATTAAACGTGATTTTCTTGACCAAAATAGCCATGAAATAATAAAACAGTAATGCTATTCTGGCTTACTTGATATTGCATTTTCTTTCTTTAATTCGGGCCATATAACATATAAGAGTATATTTCTGTAATTTGGGCTGAAATTATTTTACAAGATTATGCATAAATATTAGTATTATTTTACTGTAGTTTATAAGGTAAAGTAGATATTTCAAAGGTTTTTAAGTATTACAACAGAATTCAGTAGCTTGTTCTACACTAAGCTAAGTTAAGCTAAGCACAAAATATTTTATGTGGGAGTTTAATACTTCTGTCTACCCCTTCGGACGTATGGGCGTGAGTGTATGTATATATAGGCACACAGCAGATACTATACGACTCTTTCTCTGTACGGCACATTGTGATGTATTTCATCTTCTAAATGAAATACATTTAAGTAATTGTAATGTCCATATTGCAGTTATAACCGCCAATCTTCACATTACCTGAAAAAAGAAAGAGCATATTACATTATGTTTAAAAGCTTAAACGAACTCTACAAATTTACAATAAATCTATACTAATATTATTAATCTGAGTTTGTGAAGATGTTTGTTACTCTTACACGCAAAAACTACTGAACGGATTTGGATGAAACTTTATATTATTTGCCGCGATAAACGACATATACATGGGCGGAGCCGCGGGTATAAACTAGTAATAACAATAAATAATTATTTCAGACATGTAACACAACGTCATCTAGTCCCAAACTAAGCAGAGCTTGTATTATGGGTACTAGACAACTGATATAAATACACATATACTTTTTTTGTAAATACAAACATATTATACATAGAAAACACCCAAACTCCGAAAAAACTGTTTGCAGATCGTACAAACATTTGACCCGACCCGGAAATGGAACCCGAGATCTAAAGTTCAGCAGTTGCATACGCTACCACTGCGCCACCAAGGCAGTTTATATATTATAACATGTTAACTATTTAATTTGTATCAAAGTTACAAAACTTTATTTCGAAGATTTAAAAAAATATAAATGCGTAGTGGGGGTAAGATCGCGCATAGTATACTAGTGCAACAAAACTAAACAAACAAAATCGAAGTGTAGTCGACGGACGCTTCAATCGCTTCCTCGGAACGGTGCTACTACAATCCCCGCGTTCCACTATCAACCAACAGACTTAAAATCGACTTCTGCGCATTCAGCGAATCTGGCCAAGTTACATCCCGGTCTCTATAATAAGGGCAACCATACTCAGCAAATTAATGAGACAATAAATGTAAGATAAATGGAGTTTTAATTCTAAAAGTCGGCTGGATTTAAGTTAAGGGAACAAAAAAGAGAACACGAATAACTCCTTAATTTCCGAAATTCTCACAGCAAAAGCAGTATAAAGTTGCGAATTGTCTTCACCTTTTGATTCACTTTGTTTTTTAAAAGTCACTTTAATTAGTTGTGCATTGTAAAAACAACGCAAAGCTGACGGCAACTTCTGTTATACGTACTACTTAAGCAAAGTATTCAAATTTCAAACTTAAAGTATATTAAATAAAGAGCTTTTTTGTGAGTTTATTTACTTACCATATATAATAAAACTTTAGGCAAACATACATTAATCGCACTTGTTGGGAATCTGGATCCCTAAGTGTCAGCGCCGATGGTATAAAAAATACGAAATAAAATTAGCCGTCCAACCAACGACGCTTCGTTGTCGTTTTATTTCGCTGCATCAACTACAGTTATGTTGTAAAGAACTTTAGGATGAATTTAATTTATTAATGAATTCGCCTCTTCGCCGTCACTTGCTGTCGGCGCTAACCCTAGTTCTGTAGTCATGTGGCCGTTTGTAACTTCTGGAGTTTGCATATCACTACCCTAGTTGTTTCCTATCTTATATGCGAACAAGATAAGTTCGTTTAAGTTTTAGGCCTATATAGTAAGGATAAGAATCGGATTATCCCTCACGGAAAACCCTTCAATACAGGAGTAGCTTTGTTGCTAAGCTAACGTTTGATGACTATTGTGCGCTTAGGGCCTGGATAAGGTTAATGGGTAGCTAATACAATAAACCGTCTAATCTAATCTAACTTGTTATCTAGTGTAATTCAGCCTGGATGAGGATCCACTCTATTCTCATTAATTTATTGTATTCCATAGGCACAAAGGATTTATATATAAATCAAATTATTCCACTACAATACAATTGTACTGAATGATCTATTTTGTTGAAGGAATGTTATATATTTATTATATATAATTATCGAATGACGTTGTTGCTTATGATCTCGATAACCATTTCATTTAAATATGAGTATTGCTCGCGTTTCTAAGACGAGATAGGTACAATTAGACCAATGGGAACCTAGCATGATTGAAAAGAAACGCAGACGCCGCAACACCAGAGGCGTCACAAGTGCGAGAGGGGGGAGGGGTTTGTTGAGGTATGGGCCTCCGGTGTCCTCATTCGTTCGGTGAAACACAGCGCAAGCGCTATTTGACACCGGTTTTCTGTGAGGCCGTGGTGTGACTCCGGTCTAGCCGGGCTATTCGTGTCGAAGGGTGGCTCTCGTACGGTAAATTCATATTGTATCTCTTCATATCTTGATATATCATCATCATCGAGATCATCTCAGCCGAAAGACGCCCACTCCTGGACATGGGCCTGCCCTAAAGCTCTCCACAACAACCGGCCCTGTAGTTAAAACTTCCTTTTAGTTTACCTTTTAGTTCTTCATATCCAAAACACGTATTTAAAAGGCTAACCATAAATCATGGCACACATTAAAGTTTTCGCATCTTATTTAATACATAATTATATCAACAACAACAAATCATAACTAGATCCTGTTTTGAACCTGTTTTGACCTTTACGCGTAAATCACAACAACTTTAATCATTGTAAAAACCTGGTATTGTTTTCAAGGGTAAGTATAGTTATGGTTTGTTAGGTTCCGTGGTCTAATACTGGGTTATTAATCTTTGATAAAACGTCCTTTATATTTAAACAACTTTAGTTTAACTTAAATAAATTGTTTGGAATCTTACTATTAATAGATACTCCATGTGCAATGTGAATTTGTACAAATAACGTTTCATTGGTAAGTCACTGATGATTAACCAGTGTATGTGTATATTCCTTTTTATTTTGTTATAGCTGTGGTTAAGAGAGCCTTTCCAAAATACACATTGTATACCAACGTTTCACATTAAATTATGATAGTGGTAATGGTTCTGTAATATTTGAAACAGGCTTTCTGTAAGTTAACACTGTGTACCCACATTCCATTATCTTATTATGCATGTACTTGATTGCTATGCCGTTTATATTGAAAATTGGAATTTGAATTGAAAATAAACAATTATTTTTAAAAGATAATGTAGACCCCTATAGTTTTGTATAGTCGATCTAACCGAGTCCTGCGGTGTTACCCGCGGGTATTGCTTATTTATTTATATAATTAATTCTTAAATAAGTATTCTTAAATGTTTTAAATTTCTGCTCAATTTTTGATTTTTTTCACTATCAAATCCTTAATAAGAACCTTTTCCTGACGATAACAAACACAATAAAATATTCATTTTTTTTACAAATAGAAGATTACAGTTGATATTTGCTATTCAATTTAGCATGATATTATTTAGCGCCAACAGTGATCAAATATTTATGCAATTCAAAACCATCTAAATTTCTTTTGTTATTCGAGCTGCTCACAGTTAAATTTACAATATACGAGTACATGTAATATTGCATCTCTATATGCCAATTAAAATCTTCACATGTAGAAAGAAGACAATGAAGGCTGTAAAATACAATCAGACTGTAATCAGCTGTAAAATATAGCAGAACATAGATTACTAGAACAATATTTCTGGTTCAAGAGACATAAGAATTTTGACATTATTTTTGCTATCGTAGAATAAATCAATGCGTCAAAATGGTTTAGCTCATTAAGCAACCTGTAAACTCGCGCTAAGAAGATATTAGTAGTAGTGGGCACATTAAATTTAATATCATAGACATCTAGCTTGCTATATTTAAAAAAAGACAGATATCAGATAGTTTTCTACGGCAGAAAAGAGGTAAAAGATGAAGTTGAATGCATTGTTGTTTATAATCAATATGAGATAATTTAAATTCAAAGCCTAAATAAGGAACAAGTCGCTTCTGAATTCATTCTATGTTATTACTTAAGACATTATAAACAGGATTCCAAATTTGACTACTGAATTCAAGGTTGCCGCGTACATAGGCACAGTAAAGTATTTTTGTTGTTTTCATATGCTCAAGAGGTCTGGAGACACTAATTATAAAACTCTACTCTATATTCAATTTTACATACTACTTTACCTACCTACCTACCTATCTCTTACCTATTTAACTTAATTTGCTTAGAGAGTCTAACTCATTCATTATACAAGTGCGTGACCAAAATCTCAGATAAACAGACACCAGTCGAATTCACTAGCGATTTTAGTGCATGTTAAACAGTCATACATGCTTCTACAAACACACTGCGCTTCGGGTATTCCCCAGAACATTCACGTGGAATTGCTAAATGCTAATTTAATTGAATGAGATCTACAAAGATAATTTTTCATAGTTTTTTAGATCTCCTTATGAAAAGTTTTGACAATTTACAAATAAACCTTCTGCATAAATCGCAGACTAGCTAGCATATCTCGTTGGTTACTAAATAAATAAAAGTTATAAATTATGATTGCGGACCAATCATATTCAACTCCTGGTACAAGCTGGTGGTTTCGCCACAGCAAATCAAATTAGTCCACATTTGTTACTAGTCCATCGAATTAGTCAAAACTTGTTAATAACAGTATGATGAAAGGATGTCAGGATATGAATTCCTGGCTTGATGATCTTCTAGCTTCCAAGATTCTAGCTTATGTTATTGTCATCAAAATCCTATTATTTTCTATTAATATTATAAATACAAAAGGAATCCTGCATGATGTCTAGCTCTTGCTGACGGAGTGTGTTAATTTTCGAAGACAAAGGGAGGCGTTGGTGCGTAAATATGATTTGAATAGTTTTGATTTTGGTATGTTTATTAACGTTTTAGGAAATCTAATCTTCGCAAATGCTGCACTTGACAATAGAAGCATATTGATGCAGAAGCTTCTTAATACGCTGACTTAGTGTGGGTCATCATGTTGCATTGTCTGCATTCCTAATGAGTCTGGTGATTACTACTCTTCGATTCTGGTTATGCTTTCCATCAGGCAAGTAGAAAAACATTATCAGGTTCTTACAGAAAAAAATACGCACAATAATTTCCTTTTTGTTACATATCTCTAAATTTTTTGATACATTATCTAATAGAACCCTAAAATTTTATTAATCCGTCACGTGGCTATATAATTTATAAGCTGTAAGGAAACGTATAAAATTATTATTAATCATAACTGGTTGCTCATAAAGTTATGATTTTGTGTGTCGTAAGCCAAGCCACAATTTTGTTTAAGTCTGATATAAAACGGAAACAGATTCAAAAGCTATTATGTTTAATTAAGAGGAAGTAGTCTGGTTCTAGTCTCTTTTTGATTACTATCTAT
Source organism: Hyphantria cunea (assembly GCA_003709505.1). Taxonomy (NCBI): domain Eukaryota; kingdom Metazoa; phylum Arthropoda; class Insecta; order Lepidoptera; family Erebidae; genus Hyphantria; species Hyphantria cunea. The sequence goes on from PKRV01000933.1 coordinate 133,068, forward strand.
AATCACGAATACGAAACGTACAAGGCTGCTAATATTGTAAGATTTATCGTTAACTGTTTACATCCGTCTATATAGTTGAAATATACGAATTCAGTTTTGCAAATTGAAAGATATACATTATAATCTATGATATAAATACAGCTTTGATTTATACTACCCACTTGTTTACGTAACATAGATTGATCGAACTTTTAAAGAAATATTTCGTGATATTTTCATTGACAGGATTTCCTTATGTCTCTTCCGAAAGAAATATTTTTTAAAGTTATAGTTGCAATATACTAGAGATTGGAATTTTTAGTTCTGAATAATTAAAATATCTTAATCAAACCAAAATTGACAAGATTGGACTCAAAACAATAAATACTCAAGTAAACGAGCAGACGTACCGCCTGATGGTAAGCGATAACCGCCGTCCATCCACAACACGAGAGTCATCACAAGTGTATAGGCACCGACACGTAACTTGGCCAGATTTCAGCGTAGTAGGGGTAAGTTCGTGCAACAAATCAAAGCAATCAAAATCGAAGTGTAATCTCCTCCTCTTCCAATCGCTTGCTCGGAACGGTGCTTCTGCCATCGCCTTTCTCTATCATCAAGAGCGACCTAAAAAACTACTTCAGCGCATCTAACAAATCTGGCCAAGTTACGTGATGGTCTCTATACGCTCTTTTCTTGAAGATTTGAAGGTCGTATTGGTCTGAGAATACCAAAGGCAACAGTTCATTTAACAGTTTTGTTGTGTGAGGCCATAGCTATCTGTTACGTTATCTTTAATCTGGTTACAATATATAAATTTTTGTGTATGTCAGAACACATTAATATTATTAAAAAATAGTCTTGTAAGATTTTGATAGACAAAATATAATTTAGATAATTCATATAACAAGTTTTTGTAGTAAACCAAATTAAAAAGTAGGAAGAGTTAAACTTGTGCGAAAATTTGGAATGTACTAAATTGACATTTGAGTGTTTTTAATGGTCTTTATTGATTTTCACTAGTCAAGCAATTAAAATTTAGTTTAGAAATAGATGGGACATTGACCTTTAGCTTAGGTTAATTCTTTTTAACCGAACTGATTTTGCTGATTTTTCTTATTTGAAAGCTGGTAGCGCCCGTTTGGTCTCATTTCGATTTGGTCCAGTTCTTGAAATCAGTTTTTTTTATTTTTACAACAGTTTTTTCTAACTAACAAGGCTGTTTATTTAACACTACACTTGTATAGTAAAATAGCACGATAACCTTCATTTTTAGAAATCACATAACAGGCGGTGCGTGTTACATGTAGACGGTAATTTTTGCACATACCACACGAGCCTCTATACGTGGTAGAATCGGCCTCTATACGTGGTAAAGCCAGTCGTAGTAAAGAAACTGTAGCAGTTTTATTATTATTTCCATGTCAGTTGTAATAAACTCAACTAACTAACTTGCGGTTTGTCAACATACACAATGATGTTTTAGATGGAACTTATGAATATACAGAACATTAAGAAAAGGAAACTAAAAACAGAGCGTATAGGAACCTGTCTGGCTAGGGTGGTGATTTTGTTTTTATGGTGTACCGGGTTAACGAGAACTTCGCACTTGTTACTGGCTGGCATAGAATGACTAATCTTAGCCAAAATGAAAGTGTTTCGCGTAAAATCTCTTTCAACAATCGCTTTTGCCTCTATTGTCTTGTGTTATTGGCCATGTGACTATACGTTGATATGACTATACATTTCTATTTATTTGTTAGTTTTCTGATAACGTTTAGGTTTGCAACATATTAATTTTGCTATTGGAAAAGTATTTAACGTACGAATAACTGTCTGGGGCCCGCGGAAGGGATATGTTTCTAGATTTTTTTGGAGTGAAGGTGTTTAGCCTTGGATTTACAGCGCGTTACGTGATAGCTTAAGTAACAATCCGTGAAATATACACAATTATACATATATACGTATATATGTATATGCCATATTATTATGGAATATTTGCATAAAATGTTAATAATTTATCATTTGCATACTATTATAAACATCAACTAAAATCCACGGAGCCGTGACGTGGGGATGTTAGGAGCTATATTGTGTTTTTAAAACACAATTTTTCTAATTTGTATTTTATACTTGCTTTTAGTAAGTTATATAATACTAGTTAATTAAAGTCCGGTTTTAAAAAATGAACTTGGCAATTTTTTGGCCAGAATAGTTCTTATATTATTTTTCCAATGCATTACTAAATAAGCAATGACTACAAGAAAATCAGAATAAACAGACATACACGTGGACGATGCAATGGGAAAGAGGTATTTATGTATATTTATATATATAATCAATCAATCAATCAACAACCCACAATGTCCCACTGCTATTGTATATATGTGCTAATTTATTTAATATGTTTAATTTTAAAGAAAACTATGTGAAATTAGTAAATATTTTGAGTTAAAAAAGCAGATATCGAACATAGTGGAAATCGTACACCCAATTCGTAATTCAAACGTGAGCATCAGATAAAAAAATAATGGAAATTGCAAATCACAAGGAGTGTTACTTCATCACGCGATGCGCTTGCGCCGAGCGTGTTCTAGACCGGTTTGCGTCGCAATTGGCGTGGGTATGTCGGAATTACGCTGATATATACGTAATTAATGCACATTATACATGGACTACGGCTTGAACGATGACAAAAGTAGACATTAAAGTAGGTTACAATTTCAAAGCTGTATTTTTTTATGCATTAGCCTGCAAAGGAGTCTACTATAATACTCATTGTACATGCAAACTATAGTCCCACACTATAGTGGCGTATTAAGGGACTTCATACAACAGCACGAATACTGTGATTTTAGGTTAGTTATCTGTGACAGGTTAGTACCACTCCGGTTAAGCAGGGTCAAGTTCGTGCTGCAATCACCATGACTCTACTACTTATATAAAACTTTAAGTATTGGTTTAGTGACTGTTGTTGAAGGCGATTCTCATCCAGGACCAATTATTAATTGTNCCCACATAACATAAAACAACACTGTATGATTAAATTCTGGTATTGTAGTTTTTTTAGTAGCAAAGGCTAAAGAAAAAATATGGTTTCATTCTCGTGATAGGATTTAAGTAGCATTTATTTTAATATTTTTACGGTCAACCGAATGAATCCGAAAGGAATATAGTGAAATCAGAAATTAGAGTGTTGGTTAAATAAAGTGAAATATTTATTTAATAAGTAATTAAATATATTTTTGAAACACCTAACATACAACGCCATTTAGTTCCAAAATAAACAGAGCTTGTATGATTGGGTACAAGATGACTGAGATACATTGAAAACTCCATAATACTCCACTTGTTGAAGTTATAATGTATTGTCACTTTGTAGTTATAATATTATATACTGTATTTTGAATATATACTCAAACATTAAATTTCCGTGAAATCTTTATCAGTATTTGTAATATCGAGTTACCGAAATCCAAGTAGTTTGATAGAATTCAATAAAATTTCTAAAACTGTAAACCAGCTGTATCCGAAAAATGTACTTAATACTAATAAAATTAAAAACACTAAAACTTAATACTTAGTACTACCAAGAATTCAAAGTTAAAAAATTGGCTACGAAATGAATCGAAACAGTTTTAAGTCAGTATCAATATACAAGAGTCCTTTCGAGAATGGTATAAGATAAAGTTACAGCTAACTTTGTTATTGCAGCTGGTCTCTGGTTCAATGAACAGAGTACCAAAATGGTAAACCAAGAAAACTATTAGAATAGTGACCCTTCGATATTCAAATGAAAATTCGTATAATGTTACGGGTTACGTTTCGATGAATTTGAGAGATAAACCTTCTGACGAGTAAAATAGACTTTCTTAGAAACAATCTTAAAACCACTATATTACTGAATAATATTCGCTGATTCTAGGTCGCTGGGTTAATCACTGATATCAATCAGACACGTGGGCTGTTCCAAAAATAGTTAGTGAAATGAAAAATAGTTAGAATATAAAAAAAAGTTTATTTACACCTTTTCAAAATATATCCCTTTGATCCCAATGCACTTATGCATTCGGATGAATCAGCTTTCAAAATTAAAAAAAACGCGTCTTGCACGAGCTTGAAAAATAACCGCCGAAAGTTTTCGACGACCTCGTCTACAGTGCTAAATTTTCTCCCATGAAGCATTTTTTACCATAGGAAATAAAAAATCGTATGGAGCTAAATCTGGGCTGTACGGAGGATGGGGTAACATTTGTACCCACGAAGTTGTCAAATAGTCCCTAGTTCCTGCAGTTGTGTTTGCAGGCGTGTTATCTTGTTGAAAAAGAATGACTGTCTTGGTGAAAAAGAAGGCGTCTGTACGCCGCTCCTTGGGGCACTCTCTATCCAGCTCCCCGAAAGCTTAAGTCAGAGAAACTTCGCTATACCATTTACTGGTAACTGTTCTACGGTCTTTTAGCGAATTACTGCTACTGGTTTACTGGTCAAAAAAGCTAGTATCATTTTTTATTAACGTTCCGACCGCGAACATCTTTTGTGGTCAATTCTCTACAAACAACAATTGCGTGGATTTCTGCTTCATGAGAGAATCGTAGCTATATATCCATGATTAGTCAGTTATATAGATTTAGGGAACTTTTCTAACATAAATTTGCACCAATCAACACGACGACATTTTTGCTCATCGGTGAGAGAATGAGGTATCCATCGCGAAGCAAGCTAGCTTTATTGTTTTCATACAGGATGGTGGAAACTGCCTGTGATCCAATGTTTCGTTTACCCTGTATCAACTCTACCTTGAAGATGTTTTTATTAGTTACTGCAATGGTCGCCCGTGTCTGGGCTCATCATTTAAGTTCTCTCGACCACGTTTAAATTCACGAAACCAATAATGAATTGTTGCTAACGCAGGAGCAGACTCCCCAAAAACAGCTTGTAAATTTTCTTGAGATTCCTTGAGCTTTAGTCCTCGTTTATAATCATAGATAATCATAGCACGTAAAGCTTCTAAATTGTTGCAAGCAAAAGAAGAGTTTCGGATATTTTTTTTAAATATAGAAAAAACTACGCATCTAAATAATCCAAATAGCTGTCAATCCAAAATAGTTTCATGAAAGGAAAAATTTTTTTTTTGGACTGTGGCTATTAATTTTCGGAATTACCTAGGTATTTGCCGTACTATAGCTCAAACTGAACTTAACTGCAGCCTGCGAGACGCCTTTTTATATTGCATTCCCCATATTACCAGGTACCGTTCGGGAAAGTTCAATGACCGGTTCAAAAAATACGTCGTCAAATGTTATCAAACCAACCGCGCGGCATTCAGTCTATATTCGGCGCTAAGTATATCGATTTTAAGTTCATTGTTTGGTGCTTCAACAAACCAACGGAAAATTTCACGATGTTTAGCTATATTCGGGTCTTTTGTCTGGATTGATCTTTCGTCGTAACAATAATATTTGAAGAATTTTGGCATGCTGTATATATCACCCGTTCAGAGTTAGGAAGGGAGTAATCCCTATCACCAGACAACCACCATTCAATCACAGAAATAAAAAAGACCTTCTTTTGCCCAAAGTCTGTGCATAAAGGGAAAAATTTTTACTCTTAATTGATGAAAAGAAACAAAAAAATACGTGAAACCTGTTGAACTGCCTTTGAGGTAGTGGCATCAAATCACAAATGTACCTTAAGGCATGGTTCTCCTGCAATTTAATCGAGAAAACATTTACATAAAATGTTCCACCAACGTATGTGTTGTAGAGTTCAAATACCCACATGGCTTATCATCAAATCAGTCAGACTTCGAAAAATCTTCCATCAGTGTTTATTCATATAAACTACAAAATCGTTAAACATTTTAACAAACTCTATCAAACTTCCTCGGTGGCGCAGTCGTAGCATATGCGACTTCTATGCTTGAGTTCCACGGGTTCGATTACTGAGTCGGATCAAATGTTTGTATAATCTGAAAATATTTGTTTTGGTTTTTCTATGAATGATGTGTATGTATTTATAAAAATAGTAAATCAGTTAATTAGTTTGGGACTACATGTATTGTGCGTTAAAAAAAAGAGATTTAACCGATTTAGCGATACCGGTTTCGATATATATATATATATTATAAACTGTGATCTGTAACGTATGTATGAAAGAAGGAAAGAAAATCTTTATATTTCCCATTTCCATATCGATTTCAATACCGATCGACGAAATAATAAAATTGTCATCGAAAAACTTATCTTAGTTCAGATCTGCTAGGTAGTAGAAATTGTTTGAAAAATCGTTTAATAGCTTGCGTCTGGCAAGGACGTATGAGGTAAAGGAGTGAGACAGAAAAGCCTGACTCAGACAGTCCTTTTATACCACATCTATATCATATCCATAGAGTATTGATACAAATTTAAAATTGCTGAGATTCCTTCCCTTTGTTGGTTCTCTTGTAAAGATTTTCTTTGCTAAGGCTGATAAAGCTCACAACATGTCTTTGTTTATAAATAGAACAAAGTCTTTTTATCCATGCTACTTTACATGCATCTTCCAAAAAGAATAAAACTTGTTAAACTTTCCCTGGACTTCTATGAGTATTTCAAGACCAAAATTATTTAAAGTGGTCCAGACACTCTCGAATAACTAATAACTGGTAAGTCTAACGAAAAACAATTCATTTGTATATAAAAGACTAACTCATTTAAGCAATTTCATCTGCGTGTTTTTTCAATCGTGCGCGACTCCTATTGGTTTAAGCGTGATATTAACTATCCCATCTTAGGTGCGCCAGCAATACACATTTAACAAAAAAACGTCATAATTGGTTAGATTGTTTCAGAATTTATTGTAAGCCTCATTTCATCGTGACTCGAGTATTGCATATCGTGGACATGACGTAAAACTTTGACAAGCATTTATTACTATTCGACTAATTATTTATTTAGCATGACATTTTTAAATTAATAGTTAGTATTTTGTGTTAAAACTATGAGTGGAGTAGTAATTTAAATAAAATAAATAATGCATTCATATTATTTAAAAAACTGACATCATATTCTGTTAATAGGATCACATATTGACGAAAATTACTACTATACTACTATTATAATTATGCAATTTTATAGCATGTTTATGAAATTGCATAATTATAAATTAGTAACACTCGAGGTAGTGGCAGTTGTTAAATAAAAAGTAATAATGTTTAGTTTCATGTATGATAAGCTTACTAAATAAACGTCAATATATACTTGTTGTAGAATAAGTACAGAAAAAACGAAACAATTGAGGTCATCACACAATTACTAGACTTAGTTCAGCAGCTTATGCTATTGAAGGTACGTCAGCTCACTGATACGGACACAGCTAGATTAGTTCATTTTATCATCTTTCACAGCATCATGTCCTATGGTATACTAATTTGGGGTAAGGTGGCTGATATTGCAATTTCTTCCCTCTAACATGGTCGTATATAGACAGGTGGGCCTAGTCAGCGATGTTTTAATAGCCTATACTATTATTTTGGTTCGTTCAACTGCAACTCTAGCGTCTTTATCCAGTCGCGAATTATTTTTAACAGTAGATTTTGCAATTGATTGTAAGTAGATATGCAATATGAATGTTTTCTATGTTAAATAGGCTCAAACATTCAACGGTTTTTAGTGAGTGTTTTTTTCGTTGGTACTTTAGAGTTTGAAGCATTTTAATAAAATGAAATTCAGTAGGCAACAGCTTGCACTGTTTACCTTTAATTCAGATAAAAAAATTCAGATATTCATATATAATATTATTAGTATTACACTAACAATGTTATACCTGGATGTCTGAGTTTTAAAAAGAGTGAGTTTCTTTGCCAGTATTCTTCTCATAAGGCTCTACGCATTTTGGAAACTGAAAATTATGGATCGACACAAGCAGGCGGTAGTAGGTTTTATTGTTTTCTCCTAATTTGTTCAATTGACAATCCAGTAGATGCTGTGGCGTCTGTTTGTGTTAGTCTATGATTTTTAACTGTAGCTTTAAGATAACGTTCATAAATGTCACTTAGTGTCTTAATTGAATAAATAATTTGGAATTTTGCTATTACAGAGTGCAAATAAACTATTCGTGAGCTTTCGATCCAGCAGTTAGGATTATTAGATTAAGGTAGAGCATATAGGAAAAGCTCAACGGCATGACATACGTGATACTTTAATAATAACAAAATCTGTCTATTTTTTCGTTATGAAATTGTTTAGTTTCAATGTTGACCCTGTGGATTTCAGGCTGAAAGTTTATGATCAAACCTTTTAAGGCAAAGACCTAGGCAAAGACTTTTACTATCAATAAACTTGAATCATGGCCCAATTTGCCGATAAGTAGTTTGAACCCATTAAAACAACAAACATTTCCGTCCTTTACAGTACATGCCACTCGAAGAACGCTTTAAATATTAAGAAGCTTACGGTGGGTCAAGATTCAAATTTGTCGATAGTACTAAAGGTTCTATAACACGAATACACACAGAGATTTTGAGTAAATATACAAGTATGTTATATGTACCAATGCTGGTTGATCTTTTACATAAAAAAAAAACTAAATAATTATATAATTATGATAATTAAAAGAATATATCGTATCAACGCACATAGTTACAACAGAAATAGGTCTCATTNAAAATTCTAATAATGTTATTAGCTGATCTATGTGACTCCGACTGCGTCTGTTTTCTATCACATTTGACTCCTATTGGTCTAAGCGTGATGTTGACTATGCTATCTTAGAAATATAAGCAAAATATACAATTTAAATAAAGAAATGTGTTAATCAGCATGCCCACAAACCATCTTACATTCAAGGCAAAAGTAAGCGATCTACTTCGGAATGAATTGGCCGAACATTCACAACGGTAGTAATCGACTGAGTACTTTTATTTTAAATTATATTATTTGATATTATCTTCTACATTATATTATGGTATTGAATTTATTTATAAGCATATTTATGTATTATTTATGTAACTTATTCCTATATGCTAGTATCAAACCTGATTTTTTGTTATGTACTGAGTTAAATTTTACTTATACACCATTTTGCATCTACTGCCTCATATTTTTATATAACTCAAAGGCAGAGAGAGGCGGACTTAATGTTATTTGGCAGAGAATGCCAAATGGCATTAAGTCCGCCTCTGTACAATATATGCATTAAGTTTAAATAAATTAATAAACTGTGAAAGTCGGTTAGATAAACAATTACATAATACGAGAATTATATATCATCAACAATCATCAATACCCAATAATGTTCCACTACTGTATTTATGTGTGCGTGAAATTCTTAATATTTTGTTTTAATTGTTATGTGTGAGATCGTAGGGACAGGCGATTGTTTTTGTATGTAAGTCTAATATATATATGTATAAAGATTTCCCCCTTCAAACCACAGACTGTTTGTATTAGAAAAAGACGCAATGTATACTCCCCTCCGTTCGGTGGCCCCTGTTGCCCTATAGAGCTAGACAACGACAATTAACTTTCTCTTAGTAAGTACGAATGCATATGACAGATGGGTTGAAAACTCTTTTGTAGTAAAGTAGACAGGAGAACATTTTGAATCTGTGATTTTCAAGTGAATAAAAGAAATCCAGTATGTTAAATATAAAATATTTTCGAAGCACGATTCGTGGATAAAATTTTGCCGAAGCTTCATGTCAACACACAATATATATTTTATGTATTGATTGGTATTCCATAANCTTTTGCATTAAAAAAAACTACTAAATAATTATATAATTATGTCAATTAAAAGAAAATATCGTATCAACGCACATAGTTACAACAGAAATAGGTCGCATTTCATATATTAAACTACTCCATAACTTTACAATTTACTCTTTTAGGAACCTGCTAACACTACCTTATTAGTATTATATTATAAATAAATATAAATCACATTAATGAAAGCGAAAGTTTAAAAGTGTTTGTTCCTTCTCCACACGCAAACGGCTGGACAAATAACGATTACATTTTTTATGGCGGTGACTGACACCTTGAAAACCGTTCCGTGGGAGAACCACGCTTCAGTATGCATGGGCCGGCTCAACNGCTGGACAAATAACGATTACATTTTTATGGCGGTGACTGACACCTTGAAAATATAATACATTCCGTGGGAGAACCACGCTTCGGCATGCATGGGCCGGCTCAACTTGAGTGATGTGGTATCACTCGAAGAAGGCAGTCAGACAGAAGGCCTGACAGAAAACCAGTGTGAAACAGCACTTGCGCTGTGTTTCACCGAGTAAGTGAAAATACTAAAAGCGTCTTCCCTGGTACAGCAGGTGTCCATGGGCGGCGGTAATGGCTTACCATCAGGCGATACGTCTGCTCGCTAGCCCCCTTTTTCATAAAAAAACTCTTTGTGATTAACATCCCAAGCAGGTGCTTTCCGGGCACGGTTGGTTCGGGAAGTACCTGCACTCGGTCGCCAGGAGGGAATTGAGTCCCGCCTGCCACCACTGCGACTGCACTGCACTGTGCCCCGCTTGGGCGTCGCAGCGTCGAGCCCTCACTGCAGTCATCGGAGGAGATCTCTCGCTGCCGGCCGTCGTACGCTCTATGGCCGGTGGCGAGAGCAGTTTTACCACGGTCGCGACTTTCTACGAGGAAGTCATCTCGCAGAAGGACCCGATCTGCCGCCGGCGAACCGGACGGCGGATGCGCGCCTACCAGCGCCTCATGCTGCCCTGAGTGTGGCCGCGGATGGGCGGGACGGGTTTTTCCCCTCNTGCCGGCCGTCGTACGCTCTATGGCCGGTGGCGAGAGCAGTTTTACCGCGGTCGCGACCTTCTACGAAGAAGTCATCTCGCAGAAGGACCCGATCTGCCGCCGGCGAACCGGACGGCGGATGCGCGCCTACCAGCGCCTCATGCTGCCCTGAGTGTGGCCGCGGATGGGCGGGACGGGTTTTCCCCTCCATCCGCTTCACAGGCCAGCCGCGAAGGGGCGACGTTACGCGTGTGCCGAGAGTTTTTACCAAAAGACGGTGCCCGCCTCAGTTAAAAGAAAAAAACAAATCTGTGGACAGCATCACGGGTCGATGTGAGTATTCCTGTATGCTAGTTTTTTATCGTTGTTCAGTACTTTCATTACATCAGAACTAGTTATGTAAGTAGCCCTTAAGTATAACGATTTAGTAGTAACAAGGCCACACAAAAATAGCCAACTGGTTGTGTATTTACGACACTCTCATACAGTTTTATACGAAAAACTATGTTGCTCAAGTTAGTAATGGAGCAACACAGTTTATATGTGAAGCTAGCAATATATTTCTTAAGAGTTAACCAAGATAATTAGTTTACTTATGAGTGGGATTTGATTAGAGATTACTTCTTTATATACGCTGCAAAAATATCGAGTCTTGAATGTAGTATTTTGTGTTTTCAGTAATAATTCTCTTAATTTCTTTATGCAACAGCGGCCAAAATGACTACTTTGCCTGATGGAAAGTAGGATCAGAATCTAAGAGTAATGGTCACTATCCTCGTTGCGAATGTGGGCATGTACATACACACTTTGGCGGCCTAGTGAGAAACTTTTTCACGCTCCGCTTATAGGATCCAGAATCATAGTGACAGGGAACGACCCCGGGATCACATGCGCTGGTAGTGAGTTCCAGGTTGTTGGTTAGATATAATAATTACGAGCTATAAGATGCTGCACGTATATATATAAAAAAAATAGTTTGTCCTGTCTGAAAACGAACGTACTCCAAGAGATAATAACTAAAAATAAAGTCGCTAAAATCTATTCTTTATCGGGTTCTTATCTTATAAAAATATAACTAATATTCAAGAATTATGGACTTCACAAAGCATAAGAATGACAAAACAGCCAATTAGTACACCTAGGTACACTGAAATTTCTGTAATATTTAGTTTATAAAACATTTGAAGCCTGGCCGAAATATAAAATAAATAAATACTAGCACAGAAGCTTGATGTAGCGTGTAACATCGCCTCTAAGAAATACGAAGATATATAATTATATATCTTTAGTCATCTAATTATAATTCTAGTAATCTTTGCCCTCGTCTCTACCAGTGTACTAACCTTTAAACTTTTGCGTTTTATGATATAATGATTATTTTCACGGCAATTAATGTGACACACGACAGCTGAAAGTGCCTAAAGAAATCTCTGTTTTTTTCCCTTTATAGTTAGTTTAAACGGACATATTTTAACTTATTTTGTTATATGTTGCTGTATGTTTGTATAAATAGATAATAATAGATAGAAGAAAAAAAAAGAAAGAAATATCAAACTAATTGTTTTTTATCAAAAAACTTTATAAAGTTTCTTCAAGTTACAGTACAAGAATCTTCATTGTATTTCTTGTTCAAAGCGAAAGAAACCAATCTTTCAGATTAGTTTCCTTTCGCTATCCGGCTATAAAAACTTAGCTTAAGGAAATTAAAATAGAGTACATTCTGAAATGGTGTTAGTAAAAAAAAAAGAATACTAGAGGTTAACACTTTTTATTACTAAGAACTTGATTAACACTTTGTATGAACACTCATTAAGTAGTGGCATGTAAACAACAAGGTATTTTGATATTTAAATATACATTTAGTATTCAAGACACTACATTTTATGTGTGTTTATTTAGTAAATCTGTCTGCCTACACAAAATTTTCTTGAAGTTCGTTACAAAATTATCAACAATTTTGAAATATAATTTCTTCATGTATACTTTGTCTGTTATAATGAAATAGAGTAAAAATAAAACATTTAGTTATTGAGAAATAAACTAGAGATAAACATGAATAGTACTCACCAAAGATTCATGTAGTGAAAGTCAAGCGATTACAACTGAACTGCAAAACGTTCAAACAAACACGATTACAATTTACACAATGTCAGTCTCAACGCAAACTAAGCCCGAACATCTTTCGACTCTCCGTGCGAGAAGTATTCGAACAAGACGAGGTATTACTATTTTTTCTTGACAGTACATGCTTCTGACCATTTTTATCTTTGAATATTCTGTCCAAAACTTGTCTGATTGTAGAATGTTTGCGGTCGAAAGGATTTGGGTACATGGTCGATCCGTGCTCACGCCACCGGCTGTGTTTCGTTATTGTCGGTTGTTCAATATCGCAGTAGGGCTAGTGGGGGCGTTTTGCAAACTCAGGGGTCAAGTTCAAAGTTATTGGCCGGTTATCTTGACACTCTGTTATGTAATTTTTATTGACTGAATGAACGGAGTGTGGTTAGTAGTTATGAAATGATTGCGTTTTTCGTCTCGACGCCAGACGATCTGATCTGAAACAACTCAGTTGACATGTTCGTGTTGGAATATATGTATTTTGCTTTTCAATATTCGTTTAGTGACTAATATCTAAAAGTCAAGTTACATGAGAACGGTGATTTTTATACGGAATCTTGGTATAATATATTTTTTATACGACAAATTTATAAGTAACATCATAGAGGGGAATAAGGAAAGGGAGGAAGAGGAAGACCGAGACATAGTTATATCGACTAGATTCAGGAAAAGTGAGGCAACGGCTCTTGATAGGGAAAGCTGGATAAATCTGCTTCAACAAGAGCGTAGCTCTCAAATATAATGATGATGATGAAATTCATGGCTAAATTGGAGAACACAAAACGGATTCAAATGGGTTTCTTGTTGTTATGTGATTTTCATTATTTTAAAATGATCGTTTACATAAGTTTATAAATTAGATACTTTACGATATTGTTTGTCGAGTGTACGTATGTATTTTTTTTTAATTTAAAAATAGTTAAATCCTATTCTAAAAACATAGGTCCACAAAACTATTTTAAACAGTTTGTTTGTGGATCCAGTTAAACCTCTATATACAATATCCTTGTACATAAAACTGTATACATTACACCCATGCATAATATACAAGCGTATATACTCCTATAAAGTCCTATGCACTATCCACAATCACATATACATATTTACGTACATTTGCATGTCATGTATGTATGTATATTTTTTTAACACGCCTTAGAGCCTAAACGGCTTGCCGTTTTTTTTATGTGAGTGGTGTCAGATGGTGGTGTAGATTCGTCTTAGTCGTGAGAGTGACACCGGGTACATAGAAATAAAAACAAAAAAATATATACGCAGTCGGGTTTTTTAAAATAATTTGTTACTTGTTTATGTTATTAACAAATTTAATTTATTATACTTTAATGTTACGCATAATATAAGAAATAACGTATATATTTTGTAAATATAGTTGTGTATATAATATAATGTAATATATACTTTAGTTGTTTTATTATGTAAACTGCGTGCGTCTTCTTCACAATATTTTTACAGTACCCAAAGTTTGATATAAAATAATCTGGATATCAAGCGTGCCGACATATAAAAGAGCATTACGTTATAAGTATATATGATGTGTAGAAAGTTAAAAAAATTAAACCATGTTAGTACCGGATCCCAAAGATTTCAGATTCTACTTAAATACATTTTTTTTTGTTTGTATTTCTTTATATATGTACTTTATGGGCTTTATGAAAAAATGTTTTTATAGTACTTTGAAAGAGCTGAGAAATTCAATTTAAAACAACACAGCCATACATATAACCCATATAAGATATATAAAACAACAGAATGTTCTTTTTTTATATTCTGGTTGTCATGAATAAAGCACCACAAAGAAAATTGTTTTGTGTTACAACTGTCTCCTGCTCTTTAATAAGTACATGTTAGGAAAATATTGCAAACACTTATTTCATTCCGAGCCAAAAATAAAACATGTTATTCTGTGGAACTAATTCTAAACAGTCTTTGAAATTCTAATAATGTTACTAGCTGATCTATGTGACTCCGACTGCGTCTGTTTTCTATCACATTTGGTTCCTATTGGTCTAAGCGTGATGTTGACTATGCTATCTTAGAAATATAAGCAAAATATACAATTTAAATAAAGAAATGTGTTAATCAGCATGCCCACAAACCACCTTACATTCAAGGCAACAGTAAGCGATCTACTTCGGAATGAATTGACCGAACATTCACAACGGTAGTATTCGACTGAGTACTTTTATTTTAAATTATATTATTTGATATTATCTTCTATATTATATTATGGTATTGAATTTATTTATAAGTATGTTTATGTATTATTTATGTAACTTATTCCTATATGCTAGTATCAAACCTGCTTTTTTGTTATGTACTGAGTTAAATTCTACTTATACACCATTTTGCATCTACTGCCTCATATTTTATATCACTCAAAGGCAGAGAGAGGCGGACTTAATGCCATTAAATTAATAAACTGTGAAAGTCGGTTAGATAAACAATTACATAATACGAGAATTATATATCATCAACAATCATCAATACCCAATAATGTCCCACTGCTGTATTTATGTGTGCGTGAAATTCTTAATATTTTGTTTTAATTGTTATGTGTGAGATCGTAGGGAAAGGCGATTGTTTTTATATGTAAGTTTAAAATATATATGTATAAAGATTTTCCCCTTCTAATCACAGACTGTTTGTATTAGAAAAAGACGCAATGTATACTCCCCTCCGTTCGGTGGCCCCTGTTGCTCTATGGAGTTAGACAACGACAATTAACTTTCTCTTAGTAAGTACGAATGCATATGACAGATGGGTTGAAAACTCTATTGTAGTGAAGTAGACAGGAGAACATTTTGAATCTGTGATTTTCAAGTGAATAAAAGAAATCCAGTATGTTAAATATAAAATATTTTCGAAGCACGATTCGTGGATAAAATTTTGCCGAAGCTTCATGTCAACACACAATATATATTTTATGTATTGATTGGTATTCCATAATTCATATTTATTCTGTGGCTGATTTCTTCGTGTTAGATAACTTTTGTTCTCTATGTTTGCTGCATCTTGTTGAACTTGATACTAGACGGGTTCTCAGAAACTCACCTGTAACACTTATTGTCGTATATCTGTAATATAACATTAACATAGTCTTAGTAATTCTTACAGTATATTTTAAAACATAGAAGTCACGAAATTGAGCGGCCATTTCTTGTAGATAATCTAAATCCAACTCCTTAAGTCGTAATGGGGTTGAGGCTTACAAAACAGAGAGAAAGAGGGTTTTCTCTTCATTAATTCGCAATGTTAGACTCAATTAACTGGCCTACAGGTCGAAATTCAAGCCCTAATCTAAAATAATTGATAACAATACAGCTCCGTCAAAGGTAGCGATAGTAAATTTTCCTGAATCGTATTTAGTCATTTATTATACTCGTACAAATAAATGAAAATGGAGTGTCTGTTTGTTATTTCAAATTAACAGATTTTTATTAAATGCATATGAAAGTACATATTATTATGGTACTTACATCAATAAATATTTATTTTGTCTATTAGTTTGTTTATTCCAGCATATCTTTAGAACGGCTGGGCCAATTTTGGCAGGACTTTCACTAGCAGATAGCTGATGATATGAGGAGTAACTAAGGCTTAGCTTTTTCTAGACTNGTTTATGATGATAATAATATCCAACAATATTTTGATTATGTTTTAAAGTCATTAACTAACAATATTAAAAGATTTATTTCTCTGTGTATGACGCTCGACGTCATATTGAAAGCGAGACATGTTTTTTCTGGAAATCGTTAAATCGTTTCAAACTAGTCAGTTATCTTGGAAATACATACGTAAGTAGACAACAGTTTCTCGTTACTTAAAACAAATACATATACTGCATAGTAAAATTCTAGAAGATATTGCCTAAGAACAAAATATTTGATATGTAATTCCTTCTTTTTTTTTCTTTTTAAAGACAACTCCCGCAATAGGAATATACATTCCTGTGTCGCGGGGATCTTTACAAACATACATTAAACGGACACAAAGTACACCCAGACTTAGTCGTGTTGTCCTTTGTAGGATTTGAACCCACAATACTTGGCGCAGTAGAAAGTGGTGTTGCAACCATTGAAACTACTAGGCCAACCGTGTAGTCAATTTTTTGGTTACTTTACCGCAACTGGAAAAAAATATGACTCTTTATACATACTAAAATTTTTCATATAGTTACTTCTAGGAACTATTAAGATTCACCATTACTTTGCCGGCGCATAACACGGTATACTATATACGGTATAATACGGCTGGCAACCCTAACGGAGAGGCCGTTAGGGTTGCCAACCGTATTCCAAAATAGAGTATTGTACTCCATATCATGTTGGCGAACTCTATAAACTATAACATTAGCATATTATTGTTAACATATTAACTTATTACAGAGGACGCTTAAATACTATTTTTGACATAATAATACATATTTATGTCTGTTTCTCTCTATTTTTAAATATTTTCGAACATCTAACACACAGCACCATCCAGTGCCAAGCCAAGTAGGGCTTGTGTTATGGGTACTAGACAATTGATCAACAACCCACAATCTCCCATTGCTGGACTCGTGTCTCCTATCAGGAGAGGGTTAAGGCCAAACGTCCTCACGCTGGCCAAGTGCAGATTGAGGATTGGCTAGACAAAATTGTGGCCACGTAATCTTTCCGTTGGATGTTTTCTAGCTGCCCAAAGGCTGAAGGCCTTTACGACTGTTATTCTGTGATAACAACAGGGACCGTATGCTTAATGTGAGCCCCGAAACATGGAAGCGCTAATGGTATCATGCCACCAGCTGTCACCTATTCCCAATAAGTGATACTCTTATGCTCTATTTTTTTTAATAAGCATTGGCAACCCTTCTCTCTGCCCTCGGTTAACTGTAAGGTGTGTATTCCCTCACATTCGTATGATTTTAAATGTACTATGTATGCCTAATCATTTCATGCAAGGCTATTATGCTAATGAAAAGAGGTCATAATTTTTGAGCATTACGTGTTGGTATATTTTTAGCATAATGATTACTGTGGGTTATTAAACAATTACATGTTGTGTATTCGAATTATTTAATAACAATTAAGGTAAATGTACATATACCTACAAATACTCACACGCTTGTATCCCCGAAGGTGAAGACAGATACTGGTTTAACAAACTAATGGACTGAAATAAAATCATTTTTTCCCGCAATAGAGTTATATGAACACTTTTGCATGTTAAACCATTATATTTTTGAACAGATAAGTACGCCTTTTCCTAACTCGGCTAGTCAAGAGAATAAAGGACAAATAGCCGGGAAATCTCCATGGTTCAACCATATAAGTTCCAGAGTCTATTGTTGTGAACTAGAAAATTTAC
This sequence comes from Hyphantria cunea, assembly GCA_003709505.1. Lineage (NCBI taxonomy): Eukaryota > Metazoa > Arthropoda > Insecta > Lepidoptera > Erebidae > Hyphantria > Hyphantria cunea. The sequence goes on from PKRV01000933.1 coordinate 151,268, forward strand.
GTATTAACGATAGAACATTTATATTTATTAAAAGGAAAACGTCTATAAGGCAATTAGGATGAGGGGGCGTAGATAAAAGTTTGAGCAGGTCCACGTAGCATACAGTTACCTCATACAGACTCTTGCAAATAGAGATTTTAAAAATACAAAATTGTAAAGTATGGAGCAGATAAAGAAATTACATTTGCTGACAAATGTTATAGGAAGGTTTGAAATTAACAAGTATTTGCACATACCTCATATGCATAACTAAATAATTATGCTCATATGACCTTCACATTTGATGCTTAATTGACTGGGTCAGATCTTTACGATAATTTATTCGAAATCAAATGTAGACAAGAATATATAATTTTTAAATAGAATTTTATCACTAATGATTTGTTAGTTTTGTAAAATATTGTTAATAGCTTTGGCCGAGGCTTTAAATGCGTTTTTGTTGATTATCCCGGTAAATAGTACCCTTTATCTTCTCCAAGAACTAAAACATCTCCATTACAAATTTCATTCAATTCGGTTGACGACAGACGGAGTTGCTTACAAAATTATAATATTATAGAATGGGTTTTTGTAAGACTAAAGTTTATTAACTTTTTAGTGGGTTGGCATAAAATAATAAGTTACGCCATTTTTTCGACCATCCATCATTCCGATATCGAAACAAACCATATTCGTTTTATACCTTGTACCAAAGTCAAAAAAATAATTTCCACACTCAATGTATTGTTTACTAAAAAGTACTTTAGAAGCAATTTTCTTTGAAGTAGTAGAGCTTTTAACAAACAATGACAAGTTTAGAAAACAGAACACTAATATTGAAAATTGCTTTTAAGCATAAACAATTTTATTTTTCTTCGGTCACTTGTCTTACGCAAAAGTCAACAGGAAATAATTTAATTGTAATTGTTTTTATGATAACCGTTTATTGTCATTTAAGTAAACAATACCTTATAAAAGGCATTGTTTTTATGGAAGTTTTTAGACACAGTACCTTTTAGCAATGAAAAAAAATTTACAAAAAGATCGGAAGTTTCGTAGCACTACTGTTGAATATGACTGAAACTAACGTGTTGTAAATCTTACACCATTACTTACAATTCAATTAAGTTCCATTAAATCTTATTCTGATTCTGTTTTGAACCCAATACCTAGACCGGTATTTCTTGTTGGTAAACTTTCTAAAAATGAATCCTAGATCAAATTGTCGCAACTGAAACCGCCTGCGTACTAAATTGTATAAAAATCGGTACCGTTGCCTAGATTCTGAATATATATATTTACAAGAATTGATCGTTTAAAGGAATTAGAGAAGAGAATTAGATAGATAGATACAACAATACCCAATAAAAATTTAATAAACGTATTTCTTTATCAATGAATATGTATTAAATGTATGTATTCACAAAAAAGTATGTGTGTATTTATGTCAGTTGTATAGTACCCACAGTACAAGCCCAGCTTAGTTTGAGACCAGGTAACCTTGTGCATCAAACGTCCGAAGTATTATTATTATTATAAATTATTTAATAAAACATATATTCCAAAACATCCTCCCAAAAAAATAATCTTATTAAGACTAATTTTTTGTACAAATACGAGTAAATAATTCCCATAATCATAATGATAATTACCGAAAATAGAATCACAACCAACTATAAAAACTGATCTCGCTTTTTACTCTTATCGGCTATTTTTAGGGTGCCGTACCTCAATAGGAAAAACGAAACCCTTATAGGATCACTTTGTTGTACGTCTGTCGGTATCAAGACCCTTTTTCTCAGGAATGCATGGAGGTATCAAGCGGAAACTCATATCAAACATTCAGATGTACTCACCTTTGGAGCTGTGAAAAAATCAAATTTCTAAGCCAACGCAATCAAATATTCGAAACTCGCAAGAGAATCAAAACCTACAGGGTACTTCTTGTGAACGCAAAGTCTTGATATTTGGTACGATGCGTCTTATAGCACAGATAAAGGTATGATTGCGAAAAGTATACATTTTTAGTTACTTCATATAATATATCCACAGGTTTGTACGGAAGCGTCGGTGCGCAAATCCGACTTGCACTTGGCCGGTTTTTCAATGAATCACCATATAAAAGGTAAGGAGCAGAAAGTAAATGAACGTAATGGTTTTAAACTTCCTACGTGCATTTACATATGCCTTTAATTGGCGTAATTCACCGATAACTTTGCGTGTAACTTTTAAGAACAAAACAGTCGTAACTACGTTAAATTATGTATGTCCTAATTATAAGAGGACCTTGGATCTTGTAGGTTCCTTGATAATAGTTTGTAACCTGATGAGAGCATAAAGGATTATTACTCATTTAAAGAGAACGTAAAAGAGAAAGGTAAGTCTTCTTTGAAATAGAAATAAGTATTTAAATGTAGAGGTTTTACAATTTTTGTTTCATTAATAATAAGATGAGCCCCGCGGTGTTACACGCGGTACAACAACCGTCGCAGGTAACACTGCGGTTCTAATTCAGTCTAGTAGTCCGGTGAAAGTTCGGTCAAAATCGGTCCAGCCGCTCCAGAGGTTACCCGGAACAAACAGACAGACAAAACTTGAAAAAAATGTTTTATTGGTATATGTACCGTGTATACGTACATGTGCGTTTAGTAAAAAGCGGTTATTTAATATTACTAACAGACACTTCAATTTTATTTATATGTGTTTATATTATATATTTATAGAGAAAAGAAACAAAAATGTTAGTACGTGCGGTATGTGCATATTGTGTTAATAACCTGTTTCAGAATGCAAGACTGGTCATGAAGTGATTTTTAATGGACACGAATTTCATTCTGTCGTGTCTCCTGCAGAGAGTGGAAAATGCTACAAAGGTTTCATGACAATTATTATAATATAAGAGTTATTCTATTTAAACAGGTTAAAATTAAAAGCACCGCAATGTAAACATAACGATGTTTTTAAATCTAAGTTTGTCTATAGTTTTAACTTTATAATTAAATTGGAACGTAATTAAATTAAAACGTGTAATTAGCGCATGAAAGAAAAGCAGTCATTAATTTGAATGTTTGAGCTGTCAGCGAATGCACGATTTATTGCTATTTTAATTTAATTTTAAAATAATTTTACAGCTTTCATACCTTGACTTTGTTACCCAAACTTACCAGCCTTCTTAGCCAAGTTGCAAGTGTTTTGCTTCGATTCTCTTTCTACAATTGCTTATGTTTCTATTATCTTAAATTTTTGGCTAATATTTTGTTTTGACCACGTGACTTGGCGTTGAGAAACGTCATTCATGTAGATTCGATAGGTTATGATTAACTTTATACTCTCGATTGTCGGCATTTTGATGGAATTTGTTGCAATACATTCTAGAATTTAAATCATTTGTGCTGGTTCCACTATTTTATTTATTTATATTTACACCTGATCGGTTTCGCCTTATGACATTATCAAAGGTTTAAGTTATTATTAACGTCTACGTTTGTAGAATGCATCTTGATTGGGTTGTTTCGGTAACCAGTATACGTATTGTTGTTCAAAGTGAAGTAAGAAAATATTTTTGACGACCTCGGTGGCGCAGTGGCAGCGTATGCGACTGCTGTGCTTGAGGTATTAGGTTCGATTCCTGGTTGGACCACATTTTTGTATGATTTGCAAATATATTTTCAAAGTTTGGGTGTTCTCTGTATGTGATATATATATATATATATATTTATATAAGGAAGTATATATGTATTTATATCAGTTGTCTAGTAGCCACAATACAAGCTCTACTTAGTTTGGGACTAAATGGCGTTGTGTATTAGAGGTGTGCGAAATATAAATTTATTTTTATTCTTAGCGGACAATAAAAAATAGAATCAGTTGGTGTTACTTTTGGAATCATTTTGAATTAACATATCAAACTAGGCTGAGTCTTGGGAAATAAACATACTTAGGAGTCCCACTAACCGTAACGATGTCAAAGATTAGTATGGCAAGGGAACCGTGACCAGAGGCTTAACGAGCTTTCACAGGCACAAACGAGCATCAAAATATTAAGAATTATGTTTTTTTAAATAAAATTATACCCTTATAGATCTCAGACACAGCTCTTTGATAACAAACTAGGTAAAACCTGTATTATAGTTGCCAGACTGCTGATTACTTTCATCAACTATCGTAATAGTGTCTCTCATTAGTTAAATTTCATTTAATACACTAATAACTGCGCACAAAGTAATCGTGGCGGGAAATACTGGGTAATCGAATTAGCTTGGACCGCTAACTGCTTTAACATATTGCGAACCGGCGAACTAACTGACTTAGTGCTGTGGAAATTGCATAACTTTAAGCGAGTTTAATGTACAATATGACACGCATATTTTACTCTAATAGGTTTTTTATATATACATATACACAAAGTACGATGTGTCATATTACACCGACCATAATTTTAATACCGTTTAAGGCACATAGGCAGGCTTTTTGCCATCACCCGGCCACTCCATCCTCCCTAGCCATATTCAAATTTAACAGCCACGAACGTTATTAGAAAACTAACAATGTATGAGAATGATGGTATTTTAACGCTACGTCACGCGGTCAAGATAAAAAAATTAGTCAATAATATAAGAGAATACAGGCGTTAGCGAAGGTAGAAACCGAATTGACACGAAGAAGTATGAAAGTGGCAGGAATTAGATAAGGAAATAGGGCGCTATAGAGACTCTTCCAGACATCGATTTCAAAACACAAGTAACAAATGAAGTAGCATAAAAACAATTTGGAACAAAATAAATATTAGTGTATGTCTCAAAATAAAATTGACCACTATTGAAATATAATACTGTATACTTCACTAATTCTTCTTTTCCTTTTCTCTTTTTAAAAACAACTCCTGCGCTAGGAATATATTCTATGTCATCGGGGACTTTGTAAACGTATATGAAACGGACACAAAGAACACCCAGACTCAGAACAATAATTTGTGGATCACAAAGTGTTGTCCCATGTGGGGTTTAAGTCCGCAAACTTTGGCAAAGTACTAAGTCCTAAGACTACACGTATGGGCGTATGGCGGCCACTTAAACCACTAGACCTGCGTAATACGTGTCAGTATAGGAGAATAAACCAAGAAGCTAATTACACTTGCCTTTTAATTTAAAAACTATTGCTCACAATAATTGAAACAATTCGCACCAAATAATCTTCAAAATCACTATACCGATCTTAATGGCTTTGTAACTTTAAAACATTGATTTAATGCTTAGGTTCTTAGTGATTTTTTAAAATCATTACTACGAAACTTAAAAAATATATTTTTTATGTAAGTACCATACAAAATTTTCATATGCATTTAGTTAGTGAAAAGCTGTTAATTTGAAAGTTTAAACAGACAATTCAATTTCCTTTACTTGTATAAATAGGTTGATGGATTTATTTTGTCTATAATGTATAGTTTTGGTAATCTTACCAATACTAAACACCTTAAGCCGTTATGCCGGTAAACTTAAGGAGATTAATATTTATAAAAAAGAAAACGAGAAAATTTAAGTAAAAATAATTTTATTTTTAAAACATTTTTTTATCCATTCAAATATGCATTTGTACAAAAAGTTCCGTTAGGCATTGTTTATTATTTTGTTTATCCTTAGTTAAAGTAAAACTACAAAGGAAAGGACTTCATGACCGTAGGCGTGTTTGTACTGATAAAACAAGCGCTTGTTTAAGGAGTTGTACAAATAATCATGTTTTTTCCATGAACATTCCATCCATTCCATCAACATTTTTGTCTAAGAAATAAACGCGGTTTCTGCACGGCAGTAGGTCAGAAATTTACAAACAAACGTCGTATATACAAGTGTCGGCCTTATCGCTCGGAGGCAATCTCTTACCGGCAACTGTGTTTAAATTTTATTAGCTTTTAATAATTTTTTAACATTGCCTTTGAGCTGTAAGGTCGCACTTGTATTGACCTAGTATTTTTTTTTTTTTTTTATATTTAAGCTGCCATAATGAGTCTGCCCTGCCTGATGGAAAGCATGAGCAGAATCCAAAAGTGGTGGTCACCATCNTGCCTGATGGAAAGCATGAGCAGAATCCAAAAGTGGTGGTCACCATCCTCAATGCGAAAAAGAACAATGCAGTATGGTGACCCACACTATGGCGGCCTGGGGGGAAAGGGGATGGTGAGGGGGATAGGGGGCGTTGGATTGGGGCCTCCGGTATCCTCACTCACTCGATGAAACACAGCGTAAGCGCTGTTTCATACCGGTTTTCTGTGAGGCCGTGGTATCACTCCGGTCGAGCCGGCCTATTCATGCCGAAGCGTGGCTCTCCCACGGTACATTAGTATAAGGTAGGTATTAAATATGTAGATCAAATATTTTTGCTTCTGTTCATATTGACTATCCACTTCATACCCATATAATTGCTAATGTGTCAATGTATCCATATAATATTTTTATGCTCTATGCTTCTATGCATTACGTCGGTCTGTCCTTGGTTCTAGGTGCGGCCATTTAATACGAGAGATGTTCCGATGTGCACTTTTGGAGAAAGTTTCTAAGTAAGTAGTCTCTTACGGAACCTGAATCATGGTACAAATATATTTTCCGAACGCGTATGAACTGACTTTCTCGAACTATTGCTTGCATTTTCAAATCTTTTCTTTTCTTGACTTCTTTAATAACTTTTCAAGTAAGTAAGTGGTACTTAAATTGTTGAAAAGTCAAGTAAAAGTAAGTGGGACTTAAATTCTCGGTATATTTTAAGTAATTAATGTGCCTTTGTCTTCATCTCTGAGGACATGAGATTGAAAATAAGTAGAATATTTGGTATATTTTCTAAGCTAGTAGAATTTATAATTTTGTTTCAAAGTACTTATTTTTCTCTTTTAAACTTCTAAGGGTAACGTGAAAATCTTATAATCTACCAGTGACCCGGCCCGGTTTAGCAATAAATTATTTAAATTTCTCGGAATTCATTTACCATAACATGCATATATTATGCACATAAACCTTCTTCTTGAATCACTCTAACTAAAACTAAAAATTGTATTAAAGTCTGGTGAGTGGTTTAAAAGATGTAAGGGAACAGCGGAAGCGACTTCATTTTATACCATGTAAGGATTGCAAGAGCTTGACTATCAAGTCCTTAATAAAATCAAACCAACTCTAGCTCCACATCATTGTTTTTTATTGAAGAAATCTGACATTTCATCACTTCGTTTTCATCTATGACCGTAAGATAAAAATATAAATAATTTGCATCTTTTTATTTTGTCCGAGATAATTAACATGAAAGATGGCCTTGCACTGACTGATAGCAGATAAACTCGTTCTGAGTGCATTTGTTCAAACGGGTATACTTGTTATATGTGTACAGTTTCAATTATCATTATCGGCTAAAACCGATCGTTACATTATCGAGATACAACGCAAGAATGTCCACATTTTATACATTTCCCGTATATTTATCGTTAATAATGCCTGTACTGGTTGATTCACTTCACGTTGGTAATGATAGGTTATATATCTAATACTTTTAAACGAGTAATTTTTTAATATATATATTTACATATAATCATGAAATTTATCTTTTTTTCGTATGTATCACGGGTATATATTATTCGATACGATTGCAAATTACTCATTAGATGTTTGGAATACAAATATTTCCAAACTTAGTTGATAAATAATAATAATGATATATTACACATTTGACACACAACGAGATCTTTCCCTAAAACTAAGCAAAGCTTGTAATGGATACTAGATACTTATTTTTGTAAATACACATATTATTCATGTTACATAGAAAACAACCAAACTTCGAAACAAATATTTGCAGATCATACAAACGTTCGGTCCGACCCGGCAATTGAACCCGCGACCCTTTTCTACTGGTATCTGGTACTTATGAATTTATGTATAAAAGTTTGATTTACCACTATTCACTATTTTAGTAATCACTAATATTGCCGTAAAAATGATAGCTTTTAAAGATTTTTTTAAAATGCCTTTGCCTCCCGGAACCAGGTTTTTTTTTCCTTTTTATTCAATTTTAAGGGAGGTTTTGACTGAGGCGTCGAAGAAATTACTGAAGATACTGCAAACAATCGTAAAAACAACACATTTCTTTTCAGTTCCAGAAATGTTACTTTGTTATCTTTTGTGAATTACGATCTTCTATAAAATAAAAAATTAAAACAAAAATATTATGGAGGTTGAACAAAGGACTTATGGAAAGTGTTTTTTTTTATATGCTGTAGCCAATAAATAAAAGCAAAACATTATCATTATGTAAACGGAAGGCAAAAACGACGTTTGAAGGTGTAAATATGGTCATTATTAGCCTTCAGTTGCTCATAATGTTTATGCAAGGGATTTCCCTTACTAAGATTGTTTGTTAGTAGTAATTGGTTTGTGTCGACGGAACATCCAAGAAAAATGTTGGTCATTGTCTTGTAAATATTATGTTATTTACAAATCATAAGCGGTGATGAGTATCCTGAGAAAAAATCGTGACATAACCATATCCTTGAAGGAAACAATTTATTGGCAAAGCAGTGTTTGACTGAGGTTTCCATTTATTATATCTATGACAAAGATTCGGCATGAATGGGCCGGCTGACAAAGATTATGCAGATTTTAAAATAATCCATGGAGTAGTTATGGTGTAAAAATATAAATAAGTAACAAATTATTTAAAATAAAACCGGACTGCATCTAAATCTGTCATCTTTATTAAATTCACTGAAGAAAATACAGAAATAACTGAAAAGAAAAGTTTTTTAATATTTTATTTATTTTGATATACCCAGTGTTACTATCACGAATCGCAAATTTATTGACACCACTCATGTAAAAATGCGGCAAGCCGTTAAGGCTCTAGGGCATGCAAAACATAACCCTCCTTTTTTTTAAAAAGTATTAATCTTAACTTACTTTCTATCTTTTCAGTTCTTCAATGAATTCATTAAAGATGGCAGATATTGACGCAATAGGCTTTATTTTCGAAAATACTTTACATTCCAAATCCAACTTTTGTCGTCTTATCCCATGTCTCTTATGTGTTGGTACAGAAGTAGCCCTAGAATATTTTAGTATTTAGTGAAATACTCTCACCTGGCAGCCATAGTTGCGAATATATGCATGTAAGTTTATATACAGAGTTGATTCTACTCTTATCTACTCTATTCTTTACCATTTTCGAACTCAATCTTACCTCAGATAAGTCATTTATTTTTATTAAAAGTTTGCGAGAAAGAAACCTAACAACGTTAAGACTTTGGAATAACCAGTGCGCCTGCCTGATATAGTTCGCATTCTGCTTGAAAATGTTAGTTAGTTAAGATCAATTGTATAAAGGTTTAAAGAAAACAGTACACGTAGTGTTATGCAACCAAAAACAACAACATGTGCAACAAAATTACTTAGAAGTATTGTGTAACAATGAAAAAATACTCATCGTAATATAATAGTTTGTTATGTCTGTTGTAATATCCGGGAAGAGTCACCTTCGGCATGAATGGGCCGGCTCGACCGGAGTGATACCACGGCCTCACAGAAAACCGGTATGAAACAAAACTGCGCTGTTTTTTACCGAGTAAGTGAGGATACCGGAGGTCCGTACCCCAACCTTTCCCCCATCCCCCAATGGCCGCCAACGCACTTCTGACGCCTCTGGTATTGCGGATGTCCATGGGCGGCGATAATCGTTTGCCATCAGGCGAAACGTCTGCTTGTTTGCTACCTATTTCATAAAAAAATGTTTTTTTTTAAAATTAAATCTCTTATTAATAATAATTTAGACAATAGCTAATCAATACCTTTTTCTTTGGGATGCCGACTGCCCAAGGGAACACCGGAATGATGATTGTAGCTCGTTGGAAGAGACCTTCACTCAGCAGCACTTTTTTAATTGAATGTAAGCGATTGACCATTTGGTTTGAAATATTGAATGAAACGAATACTTAGCAAAAGGGTAAAATAAAGATGAGTGAATGAGAATAGCACGTTGTTGTTTGACTTATCATTAATCTTACTCACAATTAAAAACACAAATAGATACTGCTTGATAAAAGTTAATTTTTGAGTTATGTAAGTTAGGTTAATAATAAATTAATTTTTGATCTAATCAAATTGAATTCAAGAATGCACTAGAAGTAAAGAAAAAGTTGCACAAAAAGTTTTATAATTTGTTGTGTTATCAAATGCAGCAAAATATGCAACAAAAAAATTAAACTATAAATAGCTATATCTTTTATTAAAAACTGTTTTAATTATCAATACATAGCCGGTTGTTGTCCTTTTTATAGCTCATGTTTTTAGTCGCAGAGTGAACGGTGCCTTTTCTTGGTAAGATAAGTATAATTTGAGGCGAGACCTCAAATTATACTTCAATTCCTGGGTCGGACCAAATATTTGTGATCTACAAATATTTGTTTCTGAGTTTGGGTGTTTTCTATTTATAATATGTATGTGTTTACAAAAGAAAAGTATATATATATTTATATCAGTTGTCTAGTACCCATAATACACTCTGCTTAGCTTGGGTCTAGATGGCGTTTCCGGATGGCGTAAGAAAGCGGTTCCTGGATCTCTCCCGTGTCAGGCGCAGAGTGGTGGTGGTTTAGTGGGTAGTCTGGTTAGTCAGTCAGGAGTCCCACATAAAGCGAACCCTCTGTCACCGCGGGGGGGGGGGGGGGGGGAGCGAAGTGCGTAAATGCATTCCAAAAAGTAAAAAAAAATGGTCTAGATGGCGTTGAGTGTTTTATGTCCGAATTATTTTTTTTTCTGCATCACTTGTTTTATTTTGTAAGAGACTGGTTACTCATAAAAGAGAAGGTGGTAGAATTATAAAGATGTACATATATCTATAAAGTATCAAAATAGTTTAAATAATTCAACGATTTTGGCAAACAAAAAATAGATAAAACTTTAAAAAATGAATGACGGCGCTATTGATGGTCGATGTCCGTCACAGTTTTTTCTTATTGACGTCACATATGACTTATATGGATGTGTAAACCTCTAGAATCATTAAAAATTACTGATAAGGAAAAGTTTTTTGGTGAATGTAATGTATTGTAGGTATTCATATGTTTGCTTACATTATACATATAAATATCTTAACCTTGAGTAGTTTTTATAAATATCTGTAATTTTTCCGTAAAGCTATTTTTAGCAACTATAAATAAACATGTGAGATTTATATCACACTTATTATAGGCCTACTTTTAAATTTATCTGAGCAAACTATAATATCGATATGATGATTATAATTATATGTAACTTTATTAACTAATTGTAATAATTTAATACGAAACAACTTTTTATAGATGTAACTGTTGCAATCTTTATACTTTTTTCAATAAAACCATGGGATACTGAAGGTTTAGTTATTATATTACAAGATGTGCAACTTTTATAACTAAATTTAAATGTCAATCTTTAAAAGAAAGCAAAAATCTGATGTATGCACAGTAGATATTTTTTTACAGACATCATTTCAAAGTTTTTATTAACAAACGATGTTTCAAAGTTATAAAGTAGTGGTTACGACATCGTTTCAAATGCCATCTCGACCATGTTGAAAACTTCTCGAAAATGAATGAATGATGATAGCAAAGGGGCAGATCTAGTGCAGGACAGCTCGTCAAAGAAAAGTAATCAAAGGGGAAAACTTTTAAGAAATTTTTGTTTTGTTTGCAACTTGCTGTGTGTGCTGTGTTGGTATTATTGTTAGTTACGTTATAGGTTTAGTTTATTTTTATTTATAATGCACGTGTAGGTTCATTTCGCTAGTAAAAAGGGACATTTGGTCTACCAAAAGTTCCTTTTTAGCCACGATCGATCCGTACTCTCCAGCCACCTGCTGTGCAAATAGTCTTTATGCTATTAGGACTGAACAAGTTTTAACAAAGAAAATAGGTAGTATTTATTTACCGTGAGAGAGTCAGGCATCGGCATGAATGGGCCACCTCGACCGGAGTGATACCACGGCCGAACAGAAAATTGGTGTGAAACAGCGCCTGCGCTGTGTTTCACCGAGTGAGTGAGGATACTGGAGGCCCATACCGAAATCCCTCCCCCATCCTCCTAATCCCCCAAAGGCCGGCAACGCACTTGAGACGCCTGTGGTGTTGTGGGTGTCTGTGGATGGCGGTAATCGCTTACCATCAGGCGTTATGTAGGCTATTTTGTTCCCTATTACATCAAAAGAGGTAGGAGATAGCTGATACCCTGAGTTTTAAAAATCTGTACAGTTATATGTATATACTTGGATTTGTGCCTGATTAGCGTTTAGGTAACATTTAATGCCGAAAAATATTAGTGTTCCCGTGTGTGGGATGAAAACTCGTCGAATATTTAGCCACATACTTGTATTTGTCGAAGTATACATGGTATCAACCAAGAAAGTATTACAGGAAAAAAGGGTCTCTCGTAAAGGAAGCGTTGAGAAAGTTTAAGACACTGAATTGATTTTGATTATCTCATTAACTTAACAACATGAGGTATTGTGCTAAAAAAATCTTCTATAAAACTTCCCAATTCCTATAATAGCAATTCAGTTCCTTTATTTCGTTGAGTAAATTCAATATCATAATTATTATGGTAGGTGATTGTAACTCGAGAATTGTCGCTCAAATAATAACTGTTCACCGTGGGAGAGCCACGCTTCGGCATGAATGGGCCGGCTCGACCGGAGTGATACCACGGCCTCACAGAAAACCGGTGTGAAACAGCGCTTACGCTGTGTTTCATCGAGTGAGTGAGGATACCGGAGGCCCATACCCCAATCCAACGCCCCCTATCCCCCTCACCATCCCTCTTCCCCCCAGGCCGCCATAGTGTGGGTCACCATGCTGCATTGTTCTTTTTCGCATTGAGGATGGTGACCAACACTCTTGGATTCTGCTCATGCTTTCCATCAGGCAGGGCAGAGTCATTTTGGCAGCTTAAATAAATAAATAAAAAAAAACTGTTATTCAGACCATCATTACCATTTTAACTTCAAAACATAAAGATTTATGTCAACAAGGATTTCCTAGGTACTTGTTCTAGCTTTGTCTTATCTTGACAGCTGTGTGGTAACGAATTATAAACATAGAGCGTCATCAACCCTATTTATTAAGTAGGTGTTTTAGGAACCGACTAAGGGAGCAGACTAAAAGGCCATCTGGGTTTGACCCTTAGTCCTTCCTTCCCCTTTGCCTATCGGAGCTGACACTAGGCATACCATACTACGCGAGTATAGTAAGTCTGGAATCAGCGCCAACAGACGGAGCGGCGCCAAAGAGACTAATTTAGTATCAATTTAAACTCAACCTAAAGTTTTCGGAATACAACTGTTTTTAACGTAATTAAATGAAATGACGGCTAGTGACGGTTGATTTTATTTCGTTTTATCAAATGCAGTGGTATTCTGAAGAACTTTAGGTTGAATTTAAAATGTTACTAAAAATTCTCTTCGCCGTCACTCCTTCCGACAGCGCCTAATCCTCCTCTTTAACGACACCGCTATGTCCACCAATAGACAATTACAGACTGCTGATAATGTGTCATATCTTCTAGTGAAACCCTATAAATAGCTCTTCGTTAAAAAAAAACAAGTTTATTTTAAATGTAGTTACAGCACATTTTAACACTTAATGTTTATTTTAACACTTACTCAGTTCATGATCACACTTTGTTATTTATGGTTTTTCCAATTGAGTAGTTATTATTTTCTTAGATTATTTGACATTGACGTGCATTGACGCAGTTTTAAAGAAACTACGGGGAGTTTTAATGTTAATTCATAAATTAGTCATGATTTCTTAACGTTTCATGATAAACAACTTATCATGGAATGTTAAGGAAGATACAATTCGTCGAACTAGCGGCGGCGATCTAAGTTCAATATGTTAATTTGTTTCGGTATAGAAGTAAAAATTAATCAATAAAGTAGTAATCAAAGTGATATACAGACATACTATAAGCTACTTATATTAATTTGAAGGCTAGTTGTTTTATTTGGAATATTAGATCTTGACTTCTGAGCTTGATGATTTGGTTTGATTCTGATGCAGAACAAGTAAATATTTAAATAAATAAATATTTAGGAAATCTAACACACAATGCCATCTAGTCCCAAACTAAGCAGAGCTTGTATAATGGGTACTAAACAGCTGACATAAATACATATATACTTATTTTTTGTAAATACATACATATTTTACATAGAAAACACCTAAACTCCGAAACAGATATTTGCAGATCATACAAACAGTTGGTCTCGAACCTAGGACCCGAATCGAACCCGAGACCTCAAGCGTAGCAGTCGGTTACATTAACTCGGAACGATCGATATATAAAAAAGTTGTTGTTGTTGAAAGACTTGTAACAAGTTTATAAGCCTATTATATGAGTATATGCCTTGTTTGGTAACGCTTACATAAGATGTTTTGTTTAAGTATTATTAATAATACGTCTTAATAGTTGACGATTTTGACGATGATACAAAACACTTTTTTTTGCATAGTCTCCTTGAACTCTACTCACTTCTAGCGATGCATAATGCAAATACAAAGATGCACACTACATTCACTAGTTTTCATTAAGGAGTTGTTATATTCACATTGAGGGCGGAAATTTTTCAAACAACCTTTTATTAAAAATCAACTTGGAGTCAATCTAAAGTGAAAGAAGCTAACAACGGAAGCTAGAAATAGGTTTACGTTAATTTTGAGTTGAATTGACTTTGCCATTAATTCGACACCTTATTCAAAGATTCCTTAGCTTTTCTTAAGGACTAAACCTAATTGTTAATTGAGTTCACGCGTCACCGTAATAATTACATTAGCCGATAGAATTTGTCAAAAGTAACTTAGATACTTTCATTTTCGATAAGACAAGATTTTCTTTTAAACCTTCGATTCAATTCGATTCGTTCATTATAAATGTTTTTTTTTATGGAATAGGGGGCAAACGAGCAGACGTATCGCCTGATGGTAAGCGATCACCGCCGCCCATGGACACCCGTAACACCAGAGGCATCGCAAGTGCGTTGCCGGCCTTGGGGGATGGGGAGGGGGATGAGGGGAAGGGTTGGATTATGGGTCTCCGGTATCCTCACTCATTTGGTGAAACACAGCGCAGGCGCTGTTTCACATCGGTTTTCTGTGAGGCCGTGCTATCACTCCGTCGAACCCGCCCATGCGTGCCGAAGCGTGGCTCTCCCATGGTAAATGTCTGTGCTTGTAATTCAAAGTAGTCACTGACAAAATTTGATGCCTTTGGGTCTTTTGTCGACTCAAGAGGGTGATATCGCGGCGATACTGGAATCATTATATGTTAAGTCTCCACTTCGTCAGGCGGCATGAAATATTTGATTTCACCGTCAATTCTATCAAGACTCCATCCCCGAGGCGCCTTTGAACATTCTTATCGCTAACTCCTTCGTTCGGGATCGGTCTTCTCCTGATATTATTCAGCTTTTTCTTAGACTCGAAGGCTCTTTCATTCCGTTGACCAACATTCACTTCCAGACCATTCCTGTCGATCACTTTAGCGACAGGAATGCTTAACGGAGCCTTGAGCATGGAGCGGGGACAAATTGAATTTAAATTATTACTTAATTAGTCTCTTTGCCGCCACTCCGTCCATCGGTACTGACCCTAAAGCACAGAAAGATAGAACCGTCTTTCAGCGCTCCTATAATTCATAACATCCAATTTTGTGTTTCTTACCAAACGGATAGAAATCAATCTCGAGAGTTACCTGATTGTTTATTGTGCTGTATTTAATTTCTCGTCAGAAGTAATAACTATTTTAGGTAGGTATATATTATTTTTCTCCCTAGAAACAACTTGGCTGCGCTTAACATCTTCTTTAGTTCGGTTTCTGTAAGTACGTTTTAAGTTAAGAATTTTTCATTGTGCTGTTGATTTTTGTATTGTTTGTGTGACGACCCATAATAAATCCCATGATCCCATAGGCTTTGTCTTCATTAATTGTTGTGTGCTTTTGTGACAAGAATGTTTTTGATACTAAATGATTCGTATAATTACGTATAAATCCTTTAAAAAATTATTTTATTCAATTAATTTTATTAAGTACCAACACTCTTAATGTATATATTGTGCGTTATATCATTTGATATTATAGTCTATATTATATTATTGTATTGAATTTATTTATAAATATGTTTTTGTATTTTTATTAGACTTACTCCTGTATGCTAGTAACCTATGTTTTTTTATGTACTTAGTTAAATTCTACTTACACACCATTTTGCATCTACCGCCTCATATTTTTATATCACTCTAAGGCAGACTGGCAGGGAATGCCCCATGGCATTAAGTCCGCCTATGTACAAGATGTGCATTAAGTTTAAATAAATAAAATAAATAAATATTTCCAGTGTGGAAATTATCAGTTAAAAAATACTTATTCGTACCTTTGTGGTACTTACTTTATGGTTATGTAGTTCACTATTTATTCATAAACTAACACTGTACAAATGTTACACAACATAAAACATACGGTGCAGTTACCGCATGGTCAAATTAGATGACAATAAGTCATTCAGTCGTTTGAGACGATCTCTACTAACATTAAAATCTGGTTTTGTATTTGTAAAGGTCATTAGCGTAATCTTTTTTAATTTTATAAACCGTTGAATGTTTAGTTTTAATAACCATTCGTATTATCACTTTTAATTCCAAACCAGTTTCTCAGTCTGTTGATATCGACATATCGTCACTACTAATACAGCCCCCCCCCGCCAAATTGACATTGTACAAATGTATACGTTACATTTAAGTCCGAGCGAGTCCGTGGCGACGAATTAAGAATACTTGTTTAGCCGTTAAACAGATTAGACGGACAGACAGAGAGACAAAAATAGTAAAAAATGTTACATTAGTACATGTACTGTGTATACATACATATGTTTTTATAAAAAAGAGGTTATTTTAATATTAAGAACGGACACTTTAATGTTATTTATTTGTATAGGTAACTTAAGAACTGGTAACTGGAAAAATAACAAAACGTTTTATTAAATCACTAGCGAGCCAGCCTGGCTTCGCATGGAATTCTATGAAATTTTCTGGAGTCATAATAGCTATTGCTGAAAATTGCAGTAAGATCCGTTGAGTATTTTAAAAGATCTTTAAGAAAAGACAGCCGAAGTAACTTCATTTTATACTATTTTAGTATGGAAGAAAAAACTACAAAAGGACACAGCTATAAATAGAAATTATTAAAACAAACATTGCCATGGACCTTGTAAGAGAGTGACCAGTTAATTTAATATGCATTTAAACTCATAAGCACAATAATATGAAACAGATCTAGAACAAGTTGTGGTTACCGATAAGATCTTGACTAGGAAGCGGAAACTGTTATGGGGGAACACAGATTGTTGACTCTTATGAACTCATAAGATCTTTATGTTAAGTACCATGTTAACTCTTTAGACATGTCTTTATTTATTTAATGTCTCTAAATCTTTGTCTTTCTTTGATTGTTAGTTTTAATACGTACATTTACAATACAGACGTGTATGGACATTCTGCATTCCAGTGATATCAAATCGAACGTTCTAAGCCTTCTTCAATATTCTTAACATAAATGTGTTTTTTATATCATCACATTTTCTCTTAGCTAATATAATAAGTAAAACAATCTTCAATCTTCGGCATGAACAGACCAGCTCGACCGGAGTCATACCACGGCGTCACAGAAAACCTGATAATGCTATAATAAACATGTTGCATATTTTACTCATGTTTGCAATAGTTTTATAATATTAAAAGATTCTCACGCGTCTCACAGACGGTCTATTAATTTAAATTACGCTTCTTGTGTGCTTGAGTCTTGCGGAAGCAATGAAAATCATTGTCAGGCCATCTATAGTCTATAGTCTTACACATTGCCGCCTCGGGTTTGTGTTTCTGCACTCAAGGTAATTTAAGCTGCAAAATTATTTGTTTATCTATATTTTTGACTAGCTTTCACCCTCAGTATAAGTAACTTTAATAAAAATATTAGATTACTTCTAATACCTCCAAGAATATGTGTACAAAGTTTCATGATGATCGGTTAGGTACGTCAGTTACCGTGAAAGCGCAGCAAACAAATTAACTTTCACCTTTATAATATTAATGTGATAAGTAAACAAAATAATCGCTTTTTCTTTCTTTTGTAACCTAATAAACAGATTGCTGATAAACTTAATTTTTGTATTAAAGTAACTTCATTAATTCCATCCAGGAACAGCGCAAAACACCGAGTTCTCATCACATGACATTTGACCTAGATGAGACTTCAAACCTAGAGCTCTTAACAGTCATGATAAGTAACCAGTGGATAAGGGCCCCTGATTTGTCAGTAAAATTTGTGAAAATGAGCATGGATTCTTATAAAGAAAGAAACCTTTGTGTAATGCATACTAGCGCGTCATGTTGAGCCACCTAGTCGTGAGTGGACGGAATGAGTTTTTCCTTCTATACCCTACGGTAGCCAGCTGCGAGGAGGTGACGTCCTCGTGTGGCATATGTCGCCCACTGCTCGAGCCAGCAAGAAGGTTCAAAATGCGGCCTGGATGTCGTAATAATAGCTGTTCCCAAATTTCTTCTATCTCAGGCGCATTGTGGCAGTTTGTCTGGTTTAGTCGGACTGATTCTGACGCACCACCCGGCAGTAAATCCGAGGGAGTTTCCATAATAGGTAATATGATAGAAGTATAAAAGTATAGAATTTAGCAAAGTTGTAAATATATCTAGATACTTTTAATGTATATTTCTTTACAACATGTATAAGGAAATAATGTCTTGTTCATCATAAAATATGAATTAGGGTATGAAAGAAAAATTTCATGCTAAACTTCAAGCACAAAGTACTTACTCTTGCGAAGGCCAGTAGCTTCATTAACATACAAAAAATGTAATATTCTCTACTTCATACTACTTGGTCTGCATACAATGTTAACATTTTATTAAATTTATCATAATAATATTATGGTATTACACAACACATATGGTATTACAAGTACAAGTATATAGATAATTTTAACAGCTGGGATGTACTTGTATGAATACTCTATATACAGGAAGTGATTTTTAGTAAAGTTCTAAACCAACTTACTAAAAGGTAAGGTTTGTTCTGTCAAACGACATTATAAACGCCGAAGATCGACTAATATTAGACAAATTGACATCATCTCAAAGCCCGCAAGAATAGTAGTTTTGAAATCGTTTAAATAATACAAAAGGATTTTTGTTTAGGTTTGTTTCATAATAATAGAACTAGCACCATTGATTATGCCCGTCTTATGTCTAAATCTGAAAAATAAAATGTCGTTTTGGGGGCGCTCTATTCATTAAAAGAAGTTCTTAAACTGAGGAAGAGACACCATTTCCCTTTCTTTCTCAGTTTAGAGACTTCTCTGATCAAGCACTCACGACACCTTTCTTTTGAAAACTAAGTTTTCTAAATTGTTTTAATTTCTCTATAAATTTGACTATTTACTTTCACCACTAAGGAAAAGAGTTTTGATCGTTTCTTTGTCTGGCTTGAAATATTTCTAGAATTGAATACAATATGAAATCGTTGTGCTGCATGTTAGGGATACAATTCTTTCTTTTTAGCATTTTTACATTTAAATTTGTATAATAATAATAAGATCGATTTTTGAAGAGACATGGTTTTATACGCACAACAAGATAGATTGGACTGATAAAAGGGGGGGGGGGGGGGGGCTAGCAATTATTTTATTAATTTATTTATATATTAAAATTATGCACTCAGTTTGTACATAGTCGGAGTTGATGCCTAGGGCATTCTCTTTCAGCCAACTTTTGGGTGGTGTAGAAATTTTATTTGCATACCCTTTTAGGAAGTCCGTTTAAATATACACGATTCACAACATGATTAAACACATTAATTTAAGATTTAATTTCCAACTACTAGCGTTAGTTAGCTCAGTTACTTTTCTACAAAAAGTTGGCGTTCTTCACTTCGTAACAAATGCTCTGTTCTGAAAACGCTTGTTAAAACTTTTGGATAGCTTTAGTAAAGTGGTTTAAAATATGAAATTTATGTTCAGTTTGGTTAGATAGAAAGTTAGTACAGCTGTTTACCGCATCAAAGTTCACGAGATATTTAAATAACTTCTGCAAATCAAATGACGTAATACAAATATGACCAATGATTTGAAGAAAGTGGCTGATAGAGAATGGACGCGAAGTTCCCTAGACTGGGAAAGTTGGCACTTTTTGGGGGAGACCTTGGATCAGCAGTGAAAGGCGATAGGTTGATTGAAATAGAAAAGTAAAGAACTTCTGATTTTAATCTAATGATAACCGATTACGTTTCCTTTAAGCTTATTAAATGTTAATAAAATCGTTTACCTCGTGAACTTCTTATTCATTGTCAAAAGCCAGCAATGACCTTGGGTTGCAGACTAGACATTTAGCTTATCATGGGTGGCGATAATAACATACCACCACCAAGCGATTTGTCACAACCTTGTTCACAATTTCATTCTCCTTAACTTATAATGTTTTGCTAAAATATAACAGACAGAATATGACATCATTAAAGTGAATTTAAAAAAGGAATTCATAGTACATAAATATAGTAGGCTCCATTTATATTTCAATAAGCGTAAAATTATTTCAACTTATTGCATTATAGGGTAGTAAGGAATGGATTAAATAAGGAGTTCAAAGTTAATAAAACCAAGCGGATCTGAATCGCACAATTGTTTTTATATGGTTTTAAAGTTTACTGCATTGTGGATGTTTTTTCGTAGGAATCTGTAGCTGTTTAATGCCGTAAAACTTTGTAAGGGATATAGTAAAACGATAATATATAATAGTTTTTTTTCTCCCATGAACATACCAACACTAAGTATACAATACGCATTTGATCGTTCTTCGTAACTCAAGTGAACTCAATAACTTCTTTAAAATATATATTACGTGACATAAACTAATCTTAATTTAGTTATATTATTATACTAAAACGCTAATACTTCAACACGTGAATATTTACATAAATAGATAGTTAATAATAAGTAAATAATTTCATTTCCCGTATAAGTCTTCATCTAAGTTTTAGGAAGATGGACCTCTGTTTTTGTAACAGATTATTCAAGTGCAGGTTTATATTTAAATTTTGAATATCACATTTTCTCTAATACCTATAAACAAACAATTCTTGAATAAATATAATTTGAATCTCGGAAACGGCTCCAACGATTTTCATGAGATTTAGTATGCGGGGGGTATTGGGGCGATAAATCGATCTAGATAGGATTCTATTTAAAACAAAATACCACACAAGGAATACCGAGTCATCCAGATCAAAAGGTCATCCAGGTACAGGTTACAAACTTAAATTTCTCAATATTATTTTGACAACAAAAACCACTGCTAACATTTCAAGAACGGTTTTTGTCTGGTATCGATATGATCTAATATCTTAAGGACGATAACGCACTTTTGACTTTTAAATCGGAAGTGTCATATGAATATGTAATACGTTCATGGACCACAGACACTTCTCATTAGGTGATTTGTCTGCTGGCTGTGTGTGCGTGTGTGGTGCTTTACGCTGCCGAATTTTTCAAGTCACAAATAATAACTGTAGTTGTATCCTTCATCAGTTTCTTAATGTATGAGAATCGCGGTCACTATCAGGAAATAGATGAGTTCTCATCATCGTTCTAGCCCAATGGATCTCTCATGACCTTGGTCAGTCTATCCATTCTAATATTATAAAATCAAAAGTAACTATGTCTATTAGCTTTCACGGCTAAACCGCACGACTAATTTTAATAAAATTTGGCATTGTTTTTTTTTACCGGGCTAGTTCCGTACTTAGCCTCTCGTTTGTTCCGTTGTACGTGGATTTGTCATCTTCCTACTCCAACCATCCCAGATCATCCCAGAAGCTCAGCAGCCTTTTCGGGTCACTACACGTTACCGGGAGTGACGTTGATTGGGGAATATCTGTCTGTTGATCTGTCATATTTCTACATTACGTGAGAACGTGCTACAGCATTTATTCTGCCTTCATGTATGCCCTGCACAAAGGCCTCTCTGTTGCGCCTATAGCGAATAGGTGCTTCATTAAGGGACAATGCCCAGTCAGAAAACCTATGATCTTCCTGAGATCGTCCCCTAAAATTTAACATGAAGATACTTTGATTCTTGAGGACATAAGCTATTTTTTGCTGTGATAACAGATATACATATACATGGGCGGAAACGCGGCGAAGGTAAGTAACTAATATTTAATATTATAATATTTCATTATAGTTCATTACGGAAACAGATAGAGACAAAAAAGATAACAATAACATACAACTAATTTACACATAATCGAAAACAGTTTCCACAAATAAATTTTAAATTTAGCGCCAAATATAACGAAATTCAAATTTTTAATTTTTGTTTGTAGTATATATTTTCATTAGGTACCCAATTGGCTAAAGTAATTTTTTCAACGTACACAAAATTACGGGAACTTCGATAAGGAAAGTCAATTATATATAAATACTATAACATAGTAAAAAGACAAATAAAAAAATTGATCGTTCAATCGTTGAATGCCCTCATTGTAGGCGTTAAAGACGGAAGCTTCGGCGTTAACCTTGATTGTGATTTGACCCTGGTCGGAACTAGAGCCTTCTTATGTCACATTTTCTGCAAGGAAGTGGTACATGGGAGAAGTAAATAAACAAAATTATAATGTTTGTTTGTAATTTAAACTTAACAGATTTTCATTAAATGCATATAAAACTATATATGGTACTTAAAACATAAAGGCACTTTTTGAGATTTTTGTCAGTCTCTCTGTCTTTCTACTTGCATGAACGATTGAATCTATTCTGACAGAACAACCGATAGATGACGATATAAGGAATAACGTAGGATACTTTTTTTAGACTGGCTGCACTCCACGATTGTGTGTGTGTGTTGTTGTATTTCAAGGTGCAGCGAGACCGGCGAGTCAAGTATATGGAAAAGTCGCGGTTTCATTTTAAAAATTACCGACCAATCACCGTTCAGAAAACACATTCTAAATTCAAATCAAATGATAGTCAGCCTATCAATAGTATATTCTGAAAGCTAAATATTTACCATTTATTAATGACTATGATGATGATGTTCAACAAACGTGACATTAACAACTTGCGCTATTTATATCACATTAAAGTGATAAGGACTGTTAATATCCTAGCTATTAATATTATATTTTATTGATAAACAAATCGTACGTCTACGAATATCTTTTAAACACCTANGGACTGTTAATATCCTAGCTATTAATATTATATTTTATTGATAAACAAATCGTACGTCTACGAATATCTTTTAAACACCTATCAGTAATGTATTTTTTTATATCTAACACCTTTAAACAAGCAAAGCTTGTATTTATATCCTTATAATATCATAAATGTGAATTTAACTTTCTTTATTACGCTTTCACGCGAAAACTACCTAAGCCATCATCATGAAACTTTGTATACTTATTCTTGGAGGTATTAGAAGTAACATATAAGAAGTACATTTTATTAAATGCGAGTGAAGCCACGGGCGAATCTTGTCTTTATATTTATAAATCTTCTGTGCGTGTGCATGTGAATATACTTCTCCTAAACGGCTGAACCGATTTTAATGAATTTTTGATGTCTATTCTTAAGGATTCGAGAATGGTATAGACTCAAAAAAAATAAGAAATTTATTCGACCCGCAGAGTTACCTGCGGGTGAAGTTATACCGCCGGTAATACCGCGGGGCTCATCTACTATATATATAATCTAAATCTTGGAAACGGCTTCAACGATTTTCATGAAATTTAGGATGCAGGAAATTTCGAGGATCCGTTTTTGGAAATGAAAATACTCGTTATCCAGGTACTTTGTTATCCAAGTTCTTTGTTTTAATTGTAATTCATGTGAGTTTTTTTACGAGTTTTAATAAATATTGTCAATGCTTTCCTAAATAGGTGGTGCATATCCGTATCTTAGATATGATAGACCTAGGTTGAATTAAATAAATGAAGTATGCCTATTGACTCGTTGGACCGTAATCCCAAAAATCGCCTTTAGAAACGTGATAGGAAATGAAACACACGTCCAAGCGAGGATATTTTTTATTGATTTAGACGGCATTTATAGTAAAGTCCGTAAGTCTTTATATCGCGATACAGGAAATCGGTATAACGCCATCTATCGAACTCAAACAAAAACCACTGTACATTATTTACATTGAACACTCGTCTATATTTTGTCCAATTCGGATAATCTGGTCTCTCCGGGAAAAGACCAATTACATTTATGAACGTGATACTTTTTGCTTATATCATAAACTTCTTTCATTATATTTTACAATACCTCTTTCTTTCAGTTGCCTTCGATATAAGTACACCTTATTTACACGTGTTCTGTTCTCCAAGGACACGTTTGACGACAATAGGTTTACGATCTATGACGCAAAGGAGAAATTAGTTTATTAAAACGTGTGTACTGATTATGTGTGTTTATTAGGCGAGGGTATCCTGCGATCGCAGTCTAAAACTAAAAAGAAGGTCAAATATTTTTTAAAAAGCTATCCGGTTGCCATTAACAGCAGACGATAGACGTCCAAAAAAGATGTAAAGAATTCAAAAGAAATAAATTATGAAATTGCATTAATAACTTACATATAAACGAACGATAACAAAAAAGACGAACACGATACTCAAAAAATTACTTAATTAATTTTAGTTTTGTACTAGACTAAAAACAACTCGAAATTTCTTCCTTGTAAGAAATATATACTGGTTGAACAATAAATTGTGCTTTTTCAGCAGTCTCCGAGCTGTATAGACATGATTTATTACTATCACGTCCTTTTTGCCAGTATCTGATAGCCGTTGAAACTAAAGAGGTTTGCTCCTTACATATATAAACTAATTCTAGTATACAACACGAAGAAGATTTTTATATTAACAGTGAAATAATAGAAACATGGTTTTTGCAACAGCACACTGGTTTTTACTACTCTTTATTCGGTGAGGAAGTGTCTTTGATAGCCTTGAGTGAGCTGAAAAGTAACGCAAGAATTGCTCGAGACAATTGTAATAAAGTGGATTAAGAACACTAAGTGTTACCACTCTTATTTGATTGGGTGTCGCAAGAGCTTTACCTAAAGTCCTTGCATCCCTTATTAGGAACATAGGGCTCTCAGGAGAAACCTCCATTTTTGCCGGTCCCGCGCAGCAACCTCCAGCAACGGTCCAGGCGTAGCCGACAGTCACAACCTCTCTATCAACTGATCGCCCCCAAGTATTTCGAGGGCAGCCGCGTTTTCTTTGGCCGTCTGCTTGCCACCTTAAGCTATCAAGAGCCATCTAAGGGAGCAAACTAGATTAGCAGTGGAAAGGGAAAGGAACTTGAGACGAACTAGACTATAGACCAAATCGTATGACCGAATTAAAGGAAGCCAAAACCTCCTTCCTAAAGAGAGGCCTAAGTTCAGTTGTAGGCTAATAAAGACTGTTGATGATGATGATGATGATGATGCAATACGACAGCCTGGGACGTCAATATTGAACACAGAAAGAACAGTTGGAAGCAGTTTATGTCTAATGTTGATCTACCATCTGTACATAGTATCATCCGTATTTTTTTTGCCAGAAAAATCTAATTCTTCATTTATTTTTTCATTTTGTTACGAATAGTTTGTTTTATCTACATAAAATAAGTTTTATCACAATTTTTTAATGGAAAAGTAGATAATGATTTTATCTACATTTCCTTAATATTATGTTTGCGTGTGCATAATTACTTCTACCGTTACAAAATCATTAGTATAGCCTTAACTAAACAGCAAATATACTTTAAATTATATTTTAATATCAAATAAACGTGTAATGCATTTATTTACTAGTTTACCCAAATCTGATATTTATAATAGCATGTCTTATTAGGGCTTACTGTACTCAGGGGATTTTCCTACGTGACGCGTTGACGTCAATTTGATAAAACCTTAATTGTCTATGATCTAAATAATTTTTTTAATGAAATAGTGAGCACTGTTTATGAATAATAGAAATATAAATAAAAATTTTAACTTGGTTTTTAGGATTCCGTTGTACTAACAAGCAACTATTCCAAAATCTGTTTTAGCTTCGCTATGACCGTGTTTCTGTGAATCTACTGTTTATTTGAAGACTATTAAGATGACAGGTTCTAAAATACAATCTTGAAAATAAACTTATTCATTATATAATATCTGGACAATTGGTATGTTAAACTTAAATGTTAATTTTATTACAGTTATAGTTACAAGCGAAAAACATTGCACATGTGTAGTAGCTCAGATTTATAAAATATCTAGATATTAAAGTTTTCTTTGAATAATGAAGTAAGAAACGATTACACTATTGATTATAAATTGAAACTTTTTAAGCAAAAACTAAGCATAATTTCCTACAGTGTAAATAAAACATTCTTTTATTTTTAAAAGGTTGTCTGAAAAGCTTTTCCCACAAAACATGACGTTTGACAAATGTTTAGACGAAAGGTGATGCCACCGATACGTGGAAAAATAGAAACAAGATATTTTTTAGATTTAGAATGATAGAATATGTACATATATAAATATATAGTTGTGATAGTATGTAGGCAGAATACAGTCAAGATTTAGTCATATCACCCAAAAAAATGAAAGTAACCTCCTTTTTGCAAGGAATAACTACTCTTTGGTCAATATCGAAAGATTGACACAGCTTAAAAAATTAATCGGATTTTCGTCTAGACTTAAATTAAATATCGAATTCATTTAAATGTTTGTTTAAGTATTCATCAACGCTAAGTGTTTTTTTGTTCGTTTTATTACGTTAATGCGAGTCTATGATGGGGGTTCTTATAACGGCCAATTACTTTGTTCAATCTATTTAAGGAGAACCGCATCTACGGGGCTAGATTGCCACAAATGTTTGCTGTGATGGCACGAGAACGGTTTCTCGAAACCTTTTAATTACTGATTTCTCTCGAGGCTCACAGGTATATAAATAATACTAACGTTTGTCA
>PKRV01000942.1:0-116821 GCA_003709505.1 Hyphantria cunea
TCAACTTACATAAACAATATTACTCAAGCTTTATTATCTCTAGGAGAAATTATTTCATAAAAAATATGCAATTTCTAATAAGAAAAATATGCTATTTCTAAGTAAAAAAATATGCAATTTCTAATTAAGAAAGTCCCCAACCCGCACTTGGCCAGCGTGGGGACGTATGGCCTTAACCCTCTCCTGAGAGGAGACCCGAGCCCAGCAGTGGGACATTATGGGTTGTTGTTTTAAGTAAAAAATATGTAATTTTTATTAAGATAATAATTTATGATGGTTTTTTTCGGTAAATCACCCAATAAGACTTAACTTACATAAACAATATTACTCAAGCTTCGTTATCTCTAGGAGAAATTATTCAGTAAAAAATATGCAATTTCTTATTAGAAAAATGTGCAATTTCTAAGTAAAAAAATATGTAATTTTTATAAATGAGTATTTGTTACATGATATGTAATACTAGAATTTGTCTGCGGCCCGTGTATATTGGTTATTGTGGTAAAAAGCAGTCTATTTCTTTCCTGAAGAATCATTACAGACTGATAGACAGACAGAGTTACTTTTGGATTAATAATATTAATTACGAATGAATGGCTATAATCTTACAACATATTAATGTACAATTTTAGATAGATGTAGGGTGTTACTCAACGATACGCATGCTCGCTTGCCCCCTATTCCATAAAAAAAGAACAAAAGAGCGATGGTCACCATATAATAACAACGAATTTGGACAATGTAGCCTGGAGACTGGTGACCCACACTATGGTGGCTAAGTGAGATGCCTTTTTACGCCCCGCTTAAAGGACCCGGGATCATAGTGGAGGAAAAACGTTTAAAACTTATTTTTATTTTCTTATAAATAGTAATACAACGCGAATTTAAAAAGAGTTATGCTAACATTTTCTATGTTTTCGAAGATGTAGTAGTTTCATTTTGAGGTAGAGTCTCAGCAGGTTCTGATGGGTCATGTTCCTTCATTTTTCTAAAGCATGTTAGCAACCACTTCCTTATATATCCCATTATATATTTTATAGCAGGTTCCTCGATAGCTGTTAATGCTACATCAACGGTTTTTTCCATTTGTTTCTTATTTTTGACAGTGGCACTTTAATAAAAAATCATATTTGCATGAAATTTTGTTTTCTGAGGCACAATTTAACTAAATTGCACTAAATTGAAAGCGGAACGATGGCAGTTCGGAAAGGTGTATGATAAATGACAGTTTAGATATTGAGGATATTGAAGTTTTGTACATATTCACGATGGTTAAGCCGTACGTACATATTATGTATAAAACCAATAGTGTATTAAAACTAAACCGAAATTTCAGGATTCTATACATCCTTTTCATCAGGAAGAATAGTCATTTTGCCAGTTAATACTTTTCTTTTTTATTAAATTAATCTTGGAAGCGGGTCGTATAATATGCCAAAATTTAAGATCAATCACACATAGTACACTCAACAAGCATACACAAACAATATTTTGTAAAAAATAAATAGATTATTATATATATTATCGCGTGCAAATCGTATTATAGCAAAAAAAACTTCTATTTTATTGCGCTGTATGTGGAAGTCGCCACACTTTTTTCAACCTTATTTAAACTTCATGCTAAAGCCTCTTTTCTGTCTTTAATTTACCAACAATTTTAGTCTTCGCGATTTGTCAAATATTTAACAAGAAGTTTTTTTATGAATAAATCAGACTTTTAAAACCCTGCTACATACACGTGAAACATGGAAACAAATACTCAACAAAGCTGAATAGTATCAATTAATTTCCCTAACACGTGCGCCGGAGTAAATCATAGATAACATTGCTTACTTCAATTAGTTCATAGACAATATCTTAATGACAATCACGGATAGAGGTCGTGCATTCTAGTTTTGACCTGTAAAATAAGTGATTGTAAAATGCCAGTTTAGATATCTGGCTATAGAGAATTGTCATTTGTGATTGTTTATACAAACAATGTTCAACAAGAGTTAGTAGGCTGAGTTAAAATTTGAAAATGGAATTCTTCTGTTCGGAAACAAAAGATGCCATAATACTACTTCTACCGTTTTCTTATGTGTGTGCCCTTGCAAACATAAGCAGACTTACTAAGTGACTTTTAAACGTATTGAGCATTGTAGAGTTATAACTTAAATAAATAACAATTTATTAATTTATAAGAACTCGCAAGTTATAATAAATAATCTTAACAATTATCGCTCATTGCTAATACAAGCAAGATATTGTTCAATTCAAAGCATCTACCCGCCGGGTTTCTTCTCAAGACATTTCAGAAAAAACTTATTGATATATTTGTCTCTATTAATTCTTTACAACAAAGAGAGATGGCATGAGTCCCGTTTCGAGAACCTGTTCTTTCATTTTAAATGTGGTATATAAACTTCTTACGATCATTCGAAGTGAATAATATGACGCCATGTATGGGGACATGTCCCTGAAGAAATTGGGTCACTACTGCATTATCATATCAGTTATGTACCTTAGTACTCATGCATAACACGTGATATTTCATTGTTTCTTAAAACAATGAAATATTACAAAAACATTTTATAAAACATTTATATTTGTTTGTATGATCTGCAAATATTTGTTTCGGAGTTTGGGTGTTTTCTATATATAATATGTATGTATTTTAAAAAAAAGTATATAAGTATTAATATCAGTTATCTAGTACCCATAGTACAAGCTCTGCTTAGTTTGGGACTAGATGGCGTTGTGTGTTAAAATGTCTGAACATATTTATCATTATTTAGTTAACTTTGGAATGTTTAAAAGAGTAAGAAAATAATCAACGAGGTACCTTGATCTCAATGAAACTAAGTTATGGCCTATTATATAATTATTATTATCTACAGTTGGTCATACCTTATGAAAGGACAAGCCATAACTTAAATCGCATAATACCCATATTTTTTAATCGCGAAATGACCTCACAAAGAAACCTAATTGTGTTATGACGCGCATTGAAAGAAGTTTATCATATAAGTTCACTCGTTATCTTTTTTTCTAAGTAAACGGTTCAAATAAATGAGGTGCTTCTCGACGTTTCGATTATTTGCACATACTTACTAGCTTTTTTACACCAAAAGTATTTAGGCAAACAAAATACATACATATAGTCACGCCTTTTTCCCAGTGGGGTAGGCAGATATAATTGAGACTTCACTTTTACGGTCCTGACATACCTCTTTTGCTTCGTCCACATTCATCAATCGCTGCATGCATCCTCGTCGGTTCCTGGTGCTATTCACATTACCCGTTTTCAAAACATCACCAATTTAGTCGCTAAATGTTTGCTGCCTCTTTCGACACTTCGACACACATTCGCTCTATAAATTCCTTTCGGAAGTCTTCTTCTATTTTGTAAATTTTACAAAATTGTCGCCAGAATATTACTTTAGATTTTGTGAGTGTGCAACCTCCATGGTTGATGGTTCTACAGATTCTGTTCTGTTACACAGGAATGTCTATGCATAGGTGAAGATAAGAAATAATCTTACCTAGTCGATACAAATTGTTCTCATTTCTAGAAAGTCATAACCCCTTTGAGTCACAAAGAGCATGTCATCGACATATGATAACACTTTCCGGTATGCCATTGAATGCAATCTATAGATAGATAAATATTGCATGATCAAAAAGTAAACATAAATTTGTCAACAGGCTTATTATAAGATGTACCTTTTGTCAACGAACCATGTGGTTTAACTAAACTGGTGATATTTATGAAGTTATATAATTGTATATCTTCATCAACAACAATATCCTTTTATAGTTCACTGATGGACGTACTTCCCTGTTGGTTTTGCCCTAAAAATGAGGTTCTGACTCGTTATACCACGCTGGTCAGGCGGGTTTGTAAAAAGTTTTTTTCGAGTGCTCTTTCGCTTTGCTGTTTTTCTGTTGTCCTACGTACTTTCCTTCTTTAGTTGGCTCTTACAACAAATACTAGAATATTCCTCATTCAATTGGCGAATTAATCGAGAGCGTCAATCATCCAATTGACCAATTGGAGCATATATATTAAAATGGCATAGTAATTCTAGACATATTGCAAATGCTTGCAACTTTTGACACTTCGATTGATGTTATAAATGGATGCGTTAGATGTTAAAGCGCAAAATCTAAGTCTATGCTTGATGAAATTCGCCAGAGTTCTACAACCGATAGTATAAAGTGGAACAAAATAAAGTTTAAAACTGCATAGTGGCATAAAATAAGAGGCCTTGTCAAATGGAAAGGCAGACGATGCGACGTTATAAAGAAGGGTTTTATTCTACGAACTTCGTGAAGATATCTCGTATATAATCTCGTCGTATTTAAACCGGTCCCGTAAACAACTTCACCAGTCGATTTCACAAGTCCTGCAGCTTACTTTGATGTGTTTTTTTATATCCATTTTTCGTGGAAGCTTGTATTATGTAATTCGGAGTGGCCGTCGATCCTTTGGTGTCCAACTGACAGAGTAGAACTTACTATTTCTTTTGTTGTGCGGATTTTCATAAATTATTATTTTATTATAAATATTATTATTACATGCAGTCTATTGCAGGCCACTACTGAACATAGGCCTAGGTGGAGAAGGCCGTTGTTACTTATACGTATGTTTTTATACCATATGTTCTCAATTTTTTTCGGTCGGTATATTTTAAGTTGAGGCGCTCATAGCCCAGTTGCACTCGGTGATTAGAAACAATCATCGAGGGTAAGCAACGATGGCGCGGTCAGTACCTGGATGGGTGACCGCTGGTGGCATGTTACCATGAGCGTCTCCGTGATTCGGAGGTCACGTTAAGCAGTCGGTCCCGGTTGTTATCATACGATAACAGTNGGCGGCTTAAAATCATCCAACGGCAAGATTTACGTAGCCACAACGTATTCTTGCCAGTCCCCAACCCGCACTTGGCCAGCGTGGGGACGTATGGCCTTAACCCTCTCCTGAGAGGAGACCCGAGCCCAGCAGTGGGACATTATGAGTTGTTGTTTTGTTTGTTTGTTGTTATATTTTAAGTTTAGTGAAAATTTTATTCTTGCATAGCTGGCAGAAATGATTATGAGAATCCAAGAGAGGTTGTCACTGTACTCATTGCGAATGCAGACAATGCATCATGGTGACCTTCACCATGGCGGCCTAGTGATGCTTCTGTATTATTAGGCCTCCAGCCTTGCACTCACCAACGAAACACGACAGCATTCACAGTGTCATTTTACGTTGATCTTCAGTGCGCTGGGTCAAGTCGGACCGTTCGTTCTGAAATCAGCGTGGTTCTACTACCTATTACATGTAGATCAAATATTTCCTTAGTAAAAACCCCCGTGTATCTTTTGTAAAATATATTGCACGGAAAGTGGGATTTCCTGATTCTAAAACCTTTATCAGACTGATTAGTTGTTTATTATTTGCATTAACTACTACGCGTTGGAAATGAGAACATAATCATGATCACACGACCGTGCCAACTTCACTTTGAACTCATTAAAACAAGTTGCAGCAAAAACATGATTTGCATATAAATATAATTGAGACTTAAATTTAGATATAACTTACAAATATAATTTAAAATAAAAATACTCAGTATATATATTTAACTATATTACATATAAGATTTAGCAACATATTTTATAAATGTGTCTATATACCAATTTCACGATTCGGGACCAATTTGAGACGGTTATGTTACTATCGTGCCGTGCAATTTAGTCATATGTCCAGCCATAAGCCATATTTTTCATTTTTATGTTGTTCAATAACTGCCAGTATCTATATGTAGTAAAGTTCCATTTCGTTCGTTGTTTGTATCTTTGTTAATACCTGTTTACTCTTGCGATGAGTAATAGAAAAGGCACTAACAGATTGGCTTTATCATTTGAAATGCGCAATACGTATATTATTTACTCACTATTGAAGTTTATGAGTAGCAACGTTATTGGTGCTATTCCTGTTGTTCAAAATCTCTCTAAACTTCACTAAAACTCACTAAAAAGAGTTTCATCACATTAAACGACTTACTAAAATTCAATAATTGACACTAAACATAGACGTTATTAAAAGAAATAGATACAAAAATAACATTCAGAAAATCGCTTCTCAAAAATGAGAGAGTAGAAAATAATTTTAGAGAAAGTTTAGTTTAGTGACGCAACAACCGAATTAGCATCATTGTCCGATATCTTATCATAATCGTAGGTACCTCCTTTAAGATGGTCCTATAATGTAAATCACTAAATCGTGATTTCACATCTGTAATTTTATAGTAGAGCAATAAGTAGATAAGTTTTCATAAAAACATTTTAAAATGGTCTATTTTAAAATGTTTTTATGATGTATTTTTATTATTTAAAAGAAAGTAAAAAGCTCATGTCACAATGATCTTTTGCGCAAAAGCCAGTTACATAACAATACAAAGATTGTGTATTTTACAATCGTATAAGATCAATGTCACCTTTAAGGGGAAATATTCAATTCAGCGAATTTAAATTGTTTTACTAATTGCAAAATGGCATCTTTGATATATGTATGAGAGAATACTATAGGAATATAGTGAGTAAAATTAATTTTCACGGTTTTATGACATTATTTACT
This sequence comes from Hyphantria cunea, assembly GCA_003709505.1. Classification (NCBI taxonomy): domain Eukaryota; kingdom Metazoa; phylum Arthropoda; class Insecta; order Lepidoptera; family Erebidae; genus Hyphantria; species Hyphantria cunea. The sequence continues at coordinate 6,605 of PKRV01000942.1, forward strand.
CGACTCCTATGTGTCTTAGCATGATGTTATATAGCCTAGAACCTTCCTCGAAAAAAATATTGTTAATTGTTCAGACTATTCACGCGGGAGGCTGTGACGAAGGGAAAAAGGGTTTCATTCATATACATTTATCCATAGCAAAAATATATGAAAGATCTCGAGAAGCTTGACTTGTAGACACGCTTCTTTTATTACGCCTAGGATACCCTCATCAACAGAATATACATACAACTAATTCTCTAGAGAAAGTTGAATAGGTTCTGGCTTTCTCTCGGGTAGGCCTTGGTAAGATATTTATTTTTAGACACGTAAAGAGGGAGTATTTGTAACGTACTGGATGGAGGGCTCAATAAATTGTCATGATAAATGATTCCTTATCTATACCCCAAGCAGAGTTCGTAACAATATATTATTTATAAACAAGTTTTCTGACGTAATGTTGCCCGGCCTCAGTTTGTTTTACAGGTCAACCGGTGTCAGCGTTTGTTATGCTAGATAATCTCGCTGCAATTTTTTTATTTTCTTTTTACATGATTACCTTTTGTTGTCAATGATAGATAACGGTATATAAAGTATATATACACTCTAATTAACTTTCATTAGAGTGTATATATACACTTGTATAAGCATACCTATACGCTTTTAGCTAAAGTGAAAAGATGAAATCGAAATCTTTAGATTTACATAACATTAAATCAAAAGAAAGTTAGTAAAAAGTAAAGTAACTACAGTCGTAAACTAATATTATTGTATTTTACATAAAAAAAAATTAAACTGATAAGCATATTTCAATGAATTTGATAGGGGTATATTAAATTAATTAACACCCACGGGTCACAAGCAAGACACCTAAATATTTTTATCTTAAAATATTAAGCGCTTAAAAACAATGTAGGCGTTATCGTATTGAACTTAATATCGCTTAAATACGCAATACTTTTGTTTTTTTTTATATAAAACTATCTAGCATGATGTAAGTGATTCATGCGCAGAGCGTGCGGCGCGCACGCATTCTATGCGTGCATGATGACCAATTCCCGGCGGGTATTGCGTTTTGTGTTTGTCATGATAAATGGGGCATGATTATATTGTAATAGCTTTTGTTTGTGATTTTGCTTGCATAAGTACACAATTGGTCTAAAACATAATTTTGGTCTTGTAATGAAAAGTACTTTTAAATCCTACTATTTGTTTGTTGTTTGCCACTTCGTCGGTTCTTACGACACCCAGGTGATAAGTAGGGATGACACCCAACAGATACAGGACAACGTTATTGCAAAGAGAAGGAATAGCAAGAGTAGCATAGTAGCTTCCATGCTAAGGAGAGGTGTGTCCAGACAGTGAACTGTTAATTAAGGCTATGAAGTTCTTTTTCTTTCCAGCCAGTTCGGTCAAAACGAAAAATCAAAATCACTTTCATATTTAGAACATTATTTAAGATTATCGTATGTCAATGGTTATAGATATTTATAAATTATTATATTATTAAATTGTATACCGATAAAATGTACATGAATTTGAGTTTTGTCTTGGCCAATGATATCAGATAAAGAACCGGTGTAGTGCGAAATTGTTATCGTAACAACTTTTATATGGTAGATTATTAATAAACCGACCTATATACCAGTCAATCATGCAATACGGAAGGAGGTGAATATTAAATGTTTTTCTTTATCTGAAGGTGAACGGTAGTTTTCGTTACTGATCACTAGATAAGTATGCACTTAAAGATATTATTGATTCAATGTAGGGGCAAATAAGACGTAATATATGTTAGCATTTCCGTCTCAGTATTAAGGCTAACTTTTTAATGGTTTTGCTTGTATGCTTTTAAGGCCACCCGTGACGTAATAACATACATTAGGAAATATATTTTCATACATAGACCATGCCTTAGCGACTAGGCTAGTTAGTACTCTCAATGGGTACCTAAGCACTTGCACTGAATATATTTTTTTAATTATTTGTAAATTTTATCATTTAGAGAGTTGAGATGTAAATTCGACTAACATTTTAATTGAGTTATATATATACTAGTCAAAGCAAACTTAAGGGTCACCACGTTTGTACAGTATTCTCATGAATTCCTGAGGTTCCAGGGATGATCAATGATTAGATTGGATAAATTAATTAATTTTCATTGTAAACAGCATAATAAATGATGGAAGAAAAATAATAAAAAATGCACCACATTTCCTAAAATTTTTTTTTTTGAAAAATAATGACGAGATAAAAAAATTTGTAAAAAGAACAAAAAGTGTTGGTTGATTTGTGGATTTCCTCGATATCTGGTGTGCCTTCCTCGTTTTCTGATGCACTCCTGAAGCCTGAAAGGTACACTCTTCACCAGGTGTACTACTGTTTCTTGAGGAATTTGTTCCCAGCTTGTTTTCAGAACGTTTATTAGCTGTCTTTCATTGTGCACGGGTTGGTTTGTGCTTCGAACACTGCGTTTCAGTAAATCCCACATAAGTTCAATGGGATTGAGATCAAGACTGTTTGCAGACAACGGCAGTACCTGTACACCAGCCTGTAATACTCAAAAAATCTTTGTAAAAAAATAAGGTAACACCATAATAAACAATTAGCTACTCGAGAACGAAGAATAACAAGTAGCTCTAATTTTGTTTTGATTAGTATATATACACACCTCAATTAAACGTAATATAAATTATAACAGAGGCATACTGTACTCTAACATATTTAGTGTGTATTGGCACTATCCTGTAAGGTAAACAGAACACTACATTTTTCCGGGATAAATATTCCAGACTATGATATACCTACTGTAACTAAATTTCAACTAGATTCATTTGACTATTGTGTATGAAAGAGAAAGAAATATTCAAACATATTGATCTTTTTAAAATATCTGTGAAATTGGAGGTAGGCAGTTTCGTACATCTAAAATAGGAATTCGTTTACATTTTTTCGTCTTCCAAGAAAGATTCTATTAACTGGTTTTTGTCTGTGATAAATTTTAAACTTTGCACTCGATTAGGGTCTTTTATTATGTCGTCAAAGATTATTTTGTTCTTTTGTTATTTTTTGTGCTTCCTTGTCCAAAATTGTCTAAATCATTTGCTTGACCCTCGGTACACATGAGCGAACTTAATGGAAAAAAGTGCTTTAGTGACCGCAGGTCGTGTATGCATACAAAGAAATATAATACAATGAAAAGTTTCAGGTAAGATTTGTTCCGATCCGTTATCTTTAAAGAATCTCTAGGCGTGCGTATACAACTTCTCTTTAAATAACATCGTTGTGTATGTAGTTTCAAAAAAAAAGAAACAGACTGTCAAATTATAATCGTAATTTTACAAATGGCTGGTCGGTTATTTGAAAAGTAGCTCAGCAACTCTTCATTTGCTGAAATGCAATACCATTCAAAGAGTAATATTATTTACTTACTGTTTTCTAATTCCTTATACTTTAATTGAACCTACTTACGCAACAGGGAATCAATCCATACACTTGCCAAAATCGAGATAACGACACTGATATATTTCAGTGTTTCTTTAAAAATATATTTATTATTTTTTAGGTATGTTTTATGATATTAAATGATTTTGTCTTTGAATCAATTTTAGTATGTGTGGATTGCTTCGTAGGTATATATGTAGGTTCAATAATAAGTATGTCGTGATAAAAAGACTAAATGGTATAAATTGTACACTGTTTTTCGTACTGATCCAATTTCTTATTGAAGCGGAATTCACTGTATTTTAGCAACAAAACGTACCTTTAATACGCAGTACGGAATAATTTAAATTTTAAATAACGTTTTTGTTATTGTGCGTCATACTCTACGTCGAATAATGTAGAGAATAACAATATGTTTTGGATATAGTTTGAACCATATTATCGACAATAACTATGTATTTATGTATTCTTCGGTTGGTCAATTAAAAATGATTTTCTTTAACAGACTAATAAAAGCAGGAGTTTATAAATTCGGCTGTATATGTTTTTTTTTTCATGTTTGTTACCTCATAACTTTCGACTGGGTGAACCGCTTTTGATAATTCTTTATTTATTTGAAAGCTGGTGCTTCCCGTGTGGTCCCATTTCTATTTGGTCCAGTTCTTTAAGTCGGTTTTAATCACGCATTAGATCATATAACTATGTGTAAGGTTTTGACAATATTGCCAGTGTCAATTGATTGTTGACCTATCTTCAACCTTTATCGTAAAATCCGCCTGTATCTAGGTGTACTTAGTGGTTTTGTTGTTGTTTGTGATAATGATAGTCAAATTTCTATTGCTATAATGTAAAACAAATATTGTCAGCCACATCGTTATCGTTAACGATGTACAATAAGTCCTCAACTAGCGATCATAGACGTTACCAATAAAAATGTTGATACAATGAATTTTTTATGGAATAGTGGGCTAACGAGCAGACGTATCGACACCCGTAACACCAGAAGCGTCACAAATGCGTTGGCAGTCTTTAGGGGATAGGGAGCGAGATGGGGGAGGGGCCTCATGTGTCCTCACTCTGTGAAAAACGTGGACGCGTGAACGGAAGCGTGACTCTCCCACGCTTCGGCATACATTTTTGGTCTAGAGCTAACATCTTATTGTCACAAAAAGTCATGTCCAAACCTGTCAAATCATATTATTAAAAATATTCAATTGAATTTTGTCATTGAGTCACTAATGTGTATGTCTCTTCTTTTCAGGGGAATATGCTGGATTTGACGAAAACGAGCCCACATCAAGATCTGGTGGCAAGGGCTTAGTGGTAAGAAGACTGAAGGAGCAGCACGGGTACCAGCGTTTGATCGTCATTGGCGATGGTGCCACAGACGCAGAAGCCTGTCCCCCTGCTGATGGATTTATTGGTGAATATATTAATTTTATTGTGTCTTCTTCATAACCTTTCTCAAGGTCGTGTCTCTGAATCTCGTTTGAAGATTCAAAGCGCGTTGTGGCCAACGTGTTTTGGAATTAACTTTGTCCAAATAATACACGCAACATGTTTATGCGATGTCGAGGCCGATTGCTCGGTTTAAAAGACGTACTTTTCAGAGAAAAGAATCGCTAAAATTATATGTCAAAGGTTTCTCTATCAGTTGCTACTTACCTCATACGAGGTCGTTATAGTACTGAATATAATATTTTTTATTTTTGTAATATTAACTGCCAAAATAACTACTGTGTCTAGTGGAATGCAAGAGTGATATCCGACAGTGGCAGTCACTATCTTCATTGTGAACGGTGAACAATGCTGTAGTGTGACACACACTATGGCAGCCTAGTGAAATGGTTCTTCACGGCCCGCTTAAAGTACCCGGAATCTTAGTAGGACTCACGTTCGCTGGAGTTCCTATAATAGTATCCCATAACTTATAATATTTTTTATTAAACACACTTACTCTACGCTCATACGAACACACAGACACATACACGAATATATATATACACACACACACACACACACATGCACGCGCGCACCACACACACACTCATACACACACATATACATAGTAACGCAACACAATATATCGACCCTGCAAACCGAGCTGGTGTGAATCCTGGAGTCCTGAAATACAGGTCTTGGCCTAGTTTAGGCTCCAGTCCACCCCAAGCTACAAATATTGTATCTGTACTAACTTCACTGATTATTGTACAATGAGTTCTTTGTGGTGGAAATAAACGTATTTTTATTATTATAGTAGTAGAGTTGGTACAGGATTTGATTCAAATTTTCCTTGCCTACCGAGTGTGGATAGCCTGCGAAGTTTGGTTACTCGGCTCTTACGTCACACACGGATGAATAGGAGAATAGGTGACAGTCTGTGTTCTTAATCCGTTACTACCTGGAGAACTTACTAATTAGAGTTATTTATTTGCTACAGGTTTTGGAGGGAATGTGGTTCGCGAAGAAGTAAGAAAGCGGGCTACGTGGTACGTCACGGATTTCCAAGAGCTCGTTAACTCCTTGACGCTCCAAAGCAAGTGAACTTATTCCCAGATCGTTGAATCTATGGAATCAATTCACTGAGTTGATTAAATCCTAGTAAGTGGACGTAATTAAATTCGCATACTAAGTTTATAATTACATTTTTAAATACTTTTTAAAAATTTAATTATAAACGTCATCACAAACTTTGATACCGTTAAAAGTTCAAATAGGTTATTGTAATGTTTATATTCATTAATATGTAAAACAAAACTAAAAAAATATTTGCTACATATCGGTCTGTTTCGACAGAGGGAGACAAATTATAGGTATAAAACCTAGATCTATCTAAATTGTGATAATATGAAATGTAAATTAAGTACCAAATTCTTCATTGATCAGTCTGTAAGGCGGTTATTGATATGGCCTATATAATGTAAGTGGATTGTATTGTGAGTACTATATAAATGAATATTTTTCGTGTATTTATAGGATTATGTTTCATCTTGTATTTGATCTTGAGACGCGACAAATTTAAGTTGATTATAAGTTATTTATAAGAATACTTTAATATTAAGATAAGTAGTAAATATTCATAATTAGAGGTTTCACACCTGAATTAGATAATTTTGTAAATGCTGTAAAGAATTATATATCTTTATTATTTTCTTAGTATAATTATAGACAGATAAAAATAAAAGCATATTTTGTAGGATATTGAGGCATTTGATAAATATAAATGAGGAAGGATAGTTTTATTTGCTTCGAGTTTTAAATTTGTTTGTGTTGTAATTTTAACGGTTAGAATTTAAAAATAGAACATTTTTTTTTATTTTTTTTAGACTCAAGGAGTTTGTCAAATTATATGCAGGTGCTATACCTACAGTTTATGTTTACTTTATGCGAAATATGAAATATGTTATAAATAGTTTTTTTTTACATTTATTTAACGTTGTTGATAATTATTTATTTAATTAGTTACCGTATCAGGTAAAATTCTCTTAAATCGAAAGTTCATAATTATATTAACAAAACGGCTGTGTACTTCTTATGAATAGTTAATAAAATATTAATATTTAAGTTTACATTTTTTGTTTTATTTTTAATAGAAACGCAGAACTTGAAAGTGAATATAAATAAATAAATAAATATTTCGAATATCTAACACACAACGCCATCTAGTCACAAGCTAAGCAGAGCTTGTAATATGGGTACTACAAAATATATATGTACGTATTTATATCAGTTACTAATATAAATTCATATAAAGTTTTTTTATATAAATATTTACATATTATATATAGAAAACACCCATACTCCGAAAACAATTTTTTGCAGATCATGCAAACATTTGAACTGTCCCGGGAATCGAACCCAAGACCTCAAGCACAGCAGTCTCATACGCTACCACTGCGCCACCGAGGCAGTGGTAATGAATATTTCATTTTCATTTTTTTATTCACTGAGAATTAAAAATAAGTGTGTAATCAATATTATCTCAGCCGAAGGATGTTCACTGATGGACATAAGGCTGTGTCAGTTTCATGTATGTTTGTAAAGTCCCCTGCGGTACAGGTAAATTCCTAGTGCGGGCGTTTATAGGTACTTTATAAGTACTTAATACTAGTAGTTCAAGGGTTTAGCGATAAGCGAAAAAAACTATTCAGCCTATAATATCTATACACAGATAGTGTCGCACGCGAAACAGGAAGAATTTCTTACTTTAACCTGTTATTACCTGTCTCTGTCACTCCCGAGTAAATATAATGACTCTCGCTCGCACATGCAACGGCCGCCGTCCTTAGGGATTGTAATCTTTTTACCTGAGACTTAAAGGTTTGTTCAAATTTGCATATAGTTTTTTGGTTGACCTTGAGTCACCACAAGAAATCCTTGGCTTGCTTGATATAATTCTTAATTTTTACATTTCATAATGCAGACAAAACTGTTGATTCTTTTGTAATAAATGTGTTAGGCGAGACATCTTCAGAAAACAGCAACTCCGATACAGAGGAATCGAATTCTGATTTTTGAATTTTTATTTCTGCCGAATTAGTAATTGTAACTCGTTTTTTATAACTTATATTTTAAAATTTCAAGAGATAATTCATTTAATTATTTTATAAATTTTGTTTCTCTTTAAAATATTTAATGTAAACCGCACATGATACAAAAATGTTTGTGAATACTATCAGTAGGTCATTGTACGAAATTCTTCCTGCTCCGCGACTGGACTTTAGATCTATTAATCGGTCACTATGAAAGAACTTGTGCTGCCATCTGTGATATTTGTTATGTACTTTTTAAACTGCGCCGACTATGTGACAACGAATAAGTTTAATGTACAGATGGATGAATGAATTTTTCTAGAGTAGCAGTGAGTTTTTCACAACAAGCGGTTCAACTTATGAGTGAATACTAATTGCACAGAACTTTTTTTATGAAATATGGGGCAAACGAGCAGTCGTATCGCCGGATGGTAAGCGATGGCCGCCCATGGACACCCGCAACACCAGAGGCGTCACAAGTGCGTTACTGGCCTATGGGGGATGGGGGAGAGGGAGGGGTTGGGATATGGGCCTCCGGTATGCTCACTCACTCGGTGAAATACAGCGCAAGCGCTGTTTCACTCTGGTTTGCTGTGAGGCCGTGGTATCACTCCGGTCGAGCATACCCATTCATGTTGAAGCGTGGGTCTCCTATATATATATATATATACCTTACACAGAATTTATTGATGCTATGGTAGCTAAGATCAAAAATGCTAGCTAAAGGTAGCCATGCACGGACCTACCGATATATACCTGATAGGTTTCTCTGCACCGTTAGTTAGATATAACGAATTCTAGCGGTTAACTTGTACAAACTTTCCATATTGTGCCGTACAGTTCTCTCACAATCATCACGCCATTGACGCCTGCCTAGGGACGACCGCCACACTCACTCACTTTTACCTGTATAGTTACTCTGTACAGGCATACCAAAGGGAAAAAATATCAAAATTACATTTTTTCGATTGCCTGAACAGGTTTGGAAACCTTTCATGTACAACGTACTCGCTCCGCTTTACCTGTAAAATTTAACTGTACGGACAAACCTGTCAGGTACTCTGTGTGGCTATAACTTAAAGGTGCGATAATTCAGAAATAAATAAATAAATATTTCAGACATCTAACACACAACAAATGTTTTCTTACCAGTGTAGTATTCCCTTGAAAGAAACAATCCAAAATTAATTTAATGCCTTCACTTCACTTGATTCCGTCACCTTAAGTCATTAATCTTTACACTTCAACGTTACCTTTATCAATATTAGTGTCAACTATATCAAGATTATTTTATTTAACTACCCACAATAATGATAAATAAGTATTAAATAAACGAGCGAATGAATTCTCATATAGTAAGCGACTATTATCGACATATACACTCCTAAAATCTAAATTACAAGTGCTTTTCTGATTTTTCAATAATCCTTTAAGAAAAAGGCTAATGGGTGGTTTCAGGCTACACTATTACTAACTCGATGATAAGCAACTAAAAATTTCTTAAGATCGATCGTTTGTAAAGCTGATGTATTAATGGCCGAACTGGCACTTTTCTGTTCTGACAGAGCATGGCTGTATGGCCTAGAATGGTAAGTCGATGCATAAGCATTTTAATAATAAACAAACGACAAATTACACAAATATCTTTTTGTAAAGAAACAATAGACAAATTACAAATCACACACAAGAAATTATATAGGTATACCTCTATATAGGTAAACAATTTAATAACAATCTGCGATTTGATAAAACATGATTTCGTGCGTAAATTACAGATACATAAGGCGTAGCTTGTTTTGGTTTTTAGTATATTCAATATATATATATGTTCAATATATATATATGTTCAGACATTTTAAGACACAACGCCATCTAGTCCCATACTAAGCAGAGCTTGTACTATGGGTACTAGATAACTGATATTAATACTTAAATACTTTTTTTTTTTGTAAATACATACATATTATACATAGAAAACACCCAAACTCCGAAACAAATATTTGCAGATCATACAAACATTTGGTCCGACTCAGGAATCGAACCCGAGACCTCTTGCACAGCAGTCGCATTCGCTACCACTACGCCACAGATGCAGTCAAATATAATAAAATATAATAGATATAAATATATAATAGAATGTTGTAAGTTGTTAAGTTAAAAGAGCGATATGAGTAATGAAACAAATAAGTAGTTTGTTTTGAAACTTATTCAGAAAAGAAAACTTCGGAAAGCTCTTAAAATATTGTTTTGGGTATTTTATTTTATGGAGGCAATTTGCAGCTTTAAACGGCAACGGCTTTAAACAGCCTCAGTTAACTTTATTCAGCCAGTTAATAGCCATATTGTTGGGGGTACCTATTTTAAATAACAAATCAACAACAAATAACAATCAGTTTCTGTAACTAAAACATAAAAAGTTTGGATTTTTAATTTTAATCCTTACCATACTAGGACTTACTTCCTAACCGCAACTTAACCGACTGTATATTTAATGCTCTGTATTGTTATGATAACCAGATTCTTTGGAATTAATCAAGTGAAATTAATTTTAAATACGATTGTATGATCGTTCGTACGAAAATAACTCGGTTCTGAGCTGTCGCTTCACGGACTATATTCAATGTGCGCGCATGCGTTCTGACTTCTTCCCTTTGGCCCATATCGGTCATTCTTTTGCGGGAATTTCCAGCGTCAACGGAAAAAGTAATTTATTTATATTATTTTTAAATATTTACGTAAATCTCGAAAGGAAACTGTTAAAACGACTTGTTTAGTAAATCAATAATAAAATGAATTTAGAAAAAAATATGTAAGTAAAAAGTAAATGTTTAGGGATATTTTAAAGAAACGATACTTAAAAGATTAATATATATTATAGAATCTCAGAACTACAAACAAAATGTGAGCTTCATAAAAGCTTAGTTGGAAAATATCTTAGTGCCGAGTTCGTTTAACAAATTCAAGAGTATTCACAAGGTCTTTCACGATTCAATTGCAGCACAATTTCAGGGATTATCTTTCAGTAATCTATTTTCAATAACATAATACGATCACGTGCGGAAGCTGCGGGCGGTCATCTCGTCTTGAAACAGTCGTATTTTGAACTTTAAACTCTAAAAATACATCTGTGGTGACCCCGCACGACTCCGGCGCAGTCTTGTCGACTTCTGAAAGGTCAGGGCACGCTGTGTGTCGCGGCATATTGTCTAAACAATAGTATATCAATTAATTCATTATGTAAACTGAAATGATACACATACTTTTAGTTTTCTACTGATCTGTGGGCATTCTTAACAATTTGGTGATGTAAAGTTTTGACACAGTGTGTGTTTGGTTGGAGTCGAAATGATTTTGATAAAGTGTTTGAAAGTGCGCATCATATTATTTCTGTAACGGTTACTTTTGAACATATTCTTTGTGTATTAAATGTAAGTATTTGTACAAAATCATTTTATAATTATAATATTTACTATATTTTTCGTAATAACAATTTGTAAAGCTGTAGCATGGATTTGTTTATCAGCAATTAATTCTTAGTGTATGTTTTTCTTCAGTTACCTATTTTACTAGAATATTCTCAGAAATATAATTTAATCAATTTATTTCTAATAGATAAATTAGTTCAGACACAATAATTTTTCCACATAACTATTTCATTTCAATTACACTTTATTCAATTTGGTGGTTTTGTTAGGCCAATTTTTGAACTCTTAAGCTAATTGCGCCAGGGCATGTCCCGATACACTGTAATTTGTAATTTTTCGTTTTAAATGTTTATCACATCATTCAAAGCTTAGATCTTTTTCCGTCGTCGTCCCTCCGTCTTACCATACTATATCTAATCTTTATTTTTCATCATTTTCCTAGCCTTTATTGTTGCCAAGATTTAGGGTCGGCTACTAGTTCAACCGGTTATACCTGAATATCAGTTTTTACATGGAGCGACTGGCATCGGGCCTCCGTAACCCTGTATATCTATCTGAGTATATTTGAAAGCACTGACTTCCCAAAAACGATTGGCATAGATGTTCATAAATAAATAAATAAATTAATATTTTCGGACATTCGGAGGCACGGGCGACGAACACCGTCGTTTTCCACGCTCTAAGTTTTTTGAAAGAAGAACTCATCAGTAGTCCGGGAATCGAACCCGAGACCTCTTGATTTTTAGTCGCTTATGCTAACCACTAGACCAACGAAGTAGTCATCTAATCTTTATTTCTCGTAAGAACAATTACACTTCACTTACCTGAGATAACAATGTCTTATAAGTAACATTTAGTATCATTTTGTGATGAAGCACGGTTATGCTAATTCATATTACAAAACGTAAATACACAAGTACTACATTAAAAGGTAGGAGTTATTAGAAACAACATGAGTTGTTGTCTTAGTTTCAGTTGTTGTGGTGTTGTTATGTTACAAATAATATAACATATCTCATATACTATGTGATAAAAAACTGAAATGCTCATGAGCATAAAAACTTACAAATCAAGTCGACAAAGTGGTAAAATAAAATATTAAAAATCATTTTTAGGGTACTTTTAGACTTCTATTACCGTTAAAGTTGGAACATTCTTTTTTATATTCATCAACTCCATGCTGAGGGGTGTCTATGGATAGATCAATTAAAAATAATAAGGATTTGTGGAGACAATATTTTTTTAAAGAAGCTGTTTGGCAAATGAAACCGCTTAATTTTGTTTATACTCGATAAATGACTCTCGTCTGAGTCGTCGGGACAGAGTGTCCCCCTCATCTAGCCAAACGGTTGCATTGTGAGTGATGTCAAAAAATCACTGTACTAGCATCTATATCGAATTTATAAGGAAGCCTATCACATCTAAATAAGGTTAAAAAATTTTGAATAACAGTTGACCTAATAATGCGACATATGAAGTAACGACGAATTAAATTGAGCATGGAATCTCAAGCGCTTGGCGGATTTCATCTTTACTTTATAACACATACCAATATTATGAATTCGATAGTAACCCTGTCGTTTTATCTATGTCTATCTATATGTCTGTTACGCTTTCACGGCTAATCGCTGGACCAATTTCAATCAAATTTGGCAGGGGGGATACTTTGAATCTCGAGGAAGGACTTAGCGTAATACCGACATACGCACAGGTGGAGCTCAGGCAAAAGCTAGTTCAATTGGACATGAATAATCGTTAAAACGTACATATAATCGAAATTATTTATAAAAATGAGTGTTTTTTGATTCAGACGTCTTTTGGTATATAATTAAAAACTTTAATTTCTGATGAAAACTAACAGCATTTTAAAATAATTCTTTGTCTCTGAACTACAAAAATATTCCATTAAAATCTGGTCAGGTTAAGATGTACACTCTACTGTGTTTAAGAAAATTGAGTGATCTAAAGAAATATATGTTTTCCTAAATGAGCCTCGTGGTGTCATCCGCTATCCAACTTTTTTAGTTGGGATACTTTTTTAGTGGAAGCTACTATGAATTTTATGTCAATGAAAATCCCATCAAATTCGGTATTGCCCTTTTAGAAATTTTATTTTTTATTAGGGAAAACAAATAGACAGCCAATTTAAAAAAAAATGCTTGTTTGATGTATGTGCTGAACATACTTTCATGTGCATTTAGTTAAAAGCTGTTAATTTGAAATTGCAGACGTTTCAGTTGTATTTATTTGTTTAAATTTGAAAACAAAATTTTATTATTGTTATTTATTATTAATATATGTATCACGGATTTCTTACACACACTCACACACACACACACGCACACACACACATACTAAATGCCTAAAAAATTGACTGTCATTGACTATGCTTTTAGGGAACTAATAATTTTCGCTTCTCTCTCAGAAGAACTTTTCTTTTTTCGTTATTTCGATGTACCAACATATTTGATAAAGCTTCTGGGATCTTGATTAATCCATATTTTGGAAGGGGTTTCATTTTAAAATTCGGTACTTGATTAAACGACCTCCTGTATGGCTTTTCTGTTATAATGTGAAAGCGTTTAACGGGATTAGTATTGATAGAATCGACATGAAATTTCATGAAGCGGTCTGCTCTGGGTGGTTCTGTTAAATTCATTTTTGGTGGTGTTTCAGGTTCTATTTCCGTGGTTGTTTCAGTTGTTGTAGTAGATTCAGTTGTTGTGGTAGATTTAGTTGTTGTGGTAGATTCAGTTGTTGGGATGGATTCAGTTGTTTTTGTCGTTTCAGTTGCTGTGGTAGTTTCAGTCGCTGACGAATTTTTAACCAACACCAAAACTGGCACTGGATATGGCATGACGACAACATCTGATGTCATTTGCAAAGATGTATCTGAAGATAAGTCTGTTGAGAAACAACTTTTTTTGCAAAAAGATTCACAACAATAGTTTTTTGGACCGCATTTGTCGCAGCGGCAATGCTTCCTAGATTTGCTACATACTCCAGAATATAATTTTCTCTGATGACGGTGATTGTGCTTATTTTTGTTAATTTCATGTAATTGTGTAACGTCTTTTAAATAATCTTCCTGCTCGCTACTGTAACTTGAAGAACTCTCATCCATGTTTCCAAACATCGTATATGATATACTGATCTCTAGTGCATGACATAGTAGCAAAATATTAAAAATCTGGAAACAGACACCAAAAAGTATGAAATATGCTATTTGAAAGCGAAAATTATTGGTATTCTACGTGTGTGAAAATGTGAGTTATTATTTCAGTCCTTAATTTCTTAACAGATTGTCATGAAATCTAAATGTTACAAAGATAGTGCAATAGCTAGAGAGTGGGAGAGCCACGCTTCGGCATGCATGGGCTGCCTCGACGGGATTTAAACCACGGCCTCACAGAAAACCGGTGTGAAACAGCGCCTGCGCTGTGTTTCACCGAGTGAGTGAGGATATCGGAGGTCCATAATCCAACCCTTCCCCTCATCCCCCTCCCCATCCCCCAAGGCCGGCAACGCACTTGTGACGCCTCTGGTGTTGCGGGTGTCCATGGGCGGCAGTAATCGCTTACCATCAGGCAATACGTATGCTCGTTTGCCCGCTATTACATAAAAAAAATAAAAAATGAAAGAGGAACTGCCAGAATTTATTCAGAGTATACTGTTTGAGAATAGATGGATAAATTTTGGATAGTGTGGAATAAAGTTTAACAGAATATTGTTATATACTTTTTGTACTAAGATCTCTAAGATGAAAATACAGTATAAAATGAAAAGAAAACAAAAGACTACATACATAATAAATACTATGACTGACTTTAGCCCACCTGTGGATAAATAATGTGAGTGTATACGTGAGATTTATTTACCTGGGTACATACCGATTTCATTTTATTTTGATTGACAAAAATATTTGGAAAACTTTCCTTTTTATCGCATAATTACTATTCAATATATATGAATATTAATATTGTTCTGAAAAAAAAGGAATGGCTAGCATACATAAAGTTATAAAAATCAAAGCACGATTGATTTTATTGGCTCAAATGAATATAAAAAAATAAATAGATTTTCTTTTCTAAATTTTACTACACGTTGCTAGAGTGTTTTGTTGCCTACATTTGTTATCAAAAATGAATTACTACTTTTTAACTTTCTTTTTGCCATTCTTTTATTTCTTAGACTATTTAAAATATAAATAACAATTATTGGTTACTAAACAAACCCAACTGCGAATACTTTTTTTTAATTTTGATATACCCAGTATGACTCACAGGAGTAAGACGAATCTATTGACTCCACTCACATAAAATACGAAAAGCCGTTTAGGCTCTAGATCGTGCCAAAGAAATATACATACATACATATATACACTTGAAAAAAATAACCCTCTTTTTTTCGCAGTCGGGTAAAAATGAATGTTGGTAAACGCAATACTCGAGAATGGCTTGACCAATTCGGATTATTTTTTTGTAGGTTCCTTAAGGCACACGGAAGGCTATATTAAAAGATACATAAAAAGAATTATAAAAATTGTGTTGACAAAATTAAAGTGAAAGTTGCTAGTTTTATTTTTATTATTAACTTTTGACAGAACCATGTCTGTCCGGGGAGCTGGTTTCTGATATATTTTATTAAATTGTTTTTGTAACTATTATAATATCTTCAAATATATAGTTTTTGTTGCGTACCGGCAATTATCCGAGATGAAATTATGTAAAAGATTATGTTACAGGTAGACATTTAGATACGATTTCATTCGTTTATTATTCATAGAATAAACGATCAATCGAATTGAGTCAAATCGATTGAACCCTGGAAACATTTGAGTAGCCGAAATCTTTAAAAAAATTGTAACTGTGTTTGAATGCTGTCCAGTCTCAGTTGAATATGTATCACTTGACGAGCTAACGGCCTCCAGTTACCTGATTTAATTTGGTTATGTTAAATTTATCCACATTTAACATAATTTCTAACAAATAATGAAGTGGACTCCCGATTTCTCCTAAGGAAGTCCAAAATCTCATTGCTTTTTCATGTTATTGTTGAGCTGTAAATCGAATTTAGATAGAATAATAATCGTGGGGGTCCTGTTTTGGTACATACATGAGCCGGCTTGCCCGGATTATCGACACACGATCTCACAGAAACACGATGTTAACAATTTTTACAACCCTATGTTCTAGAAAGAAAACGGATCAAAGAAAATAATGTACCTACTATTTAATTACGAAATAAGCTTTTTAAAATCATTTCGTAACTTAAAAGATAATATAATCAATGTGAGTAACAAAGAGAAAATTAAAATCAAAATCTATTGCTATGTGTTATCGCGTAACGTAATTTTCAGATTAGTGCTGAAACAATGTAGTAGATGCTTTCATTAGTTGATATTTTATTCATATAATTTTAAAGGAAGGAAGAAAATGAAGTTGAGATTTCAATTTATGACTTTTATTTTGTGACAAAAGTAAACATAAAATTTTGTAAGTTATTAAAATAAATATAGGTTACATATTTACATTCTACATTAATCGTAGTTGTCGATTATAACAATTTGAATCGATATAATTTCATGAGATATCAATGATAACTAGAGTTCACACTTCAATAGCACTATCTAATTGAGACCTTACGACCGACTTAGAGATCATTTTGGAGTTAGTAACTAAGTATTGAGCATTACATAGTGAATAGGGAAAAATATTTAATAGACTAAAGTTTTACCCTTCGTAATGCATTACAGTTTGCCCAGAACAGTTACTAATTTACTCTTCAGTTTTTCCTCCAAAGTTTTTCTGCCAAATCTTTCGGGATAGAAACTATTCTATAAAGTGAAGGTCGTTTGTAAGGTAATTTTGTAGCACGGTAGTAAGGGCTCGATCTAAATGGAATTACTGGTCTCTTTTCATAGCTTACCATTTTTTTAACCAAGTTAGGTCGATGTGTTTTATAGATCATAGGTTTAGAACTTTCTAATCTATACGTATCGTAAGCTTCTCTCAACAACTTTGGAGCCGACTTATTTAATATTGGCAATTCTGGCCGAACAAGTATATTTTCTTCATAACTAATCGGGTAATTCTCTAGTGATATGTCAAAATTATCGCATGTAGTTTTAGGCATTTTAGTCGTTTTTGTTGTTGTTCTTACTGTTTTTTTCGTGCTTTCTACAATTGGTTTTCGGGCAGTATTTGTTGTGTAGAGCTTTAACTTTACAGTTGGTTCTTTAGAAGCAATTGTAGAAATTGTAGAACTTGAGATTCTGGAGATCTCAGGAGCCCGTTGTGTCAGGATCATAACTGGTACCGGATACGGTAATGGGATAACCTTTGGAGTCTTTCGTATAAGAGAATATTGAACGAAATTTTGTGAGCACATTTCATCGCAGAATGTCTTGCAATATTCATAGTATGTATTACATACATTGCAGCTGCATTCATCCCTAGTCTCTCTGTGCAATGCTCGATTCCGTAAATGTGTTTTTTTCTTGTGTCTGTTATTGTAATTACCTGCTTCCCCAAATGTTCGAATATGAGCTTCACTCTCACTCCGTGAGTTTACATCTTCAGAATATGATAAACTGTTACCTTCAAATGAATTTCCTGGTAAATAGGGATTAAAATTTTCATACATATAATATGCTAGGCTGTTTGTCACAACATGGCATAGCATTAATATGTTGAAATACTGTAAGGTACGATGGCAGATTAACATATTTTCATTACTAATATTGAAATATATATCTTTGAGTATATAACAATTGCATTTTACAATTTTAAGAAATGTGAAAATGTTTACTTTTCATATGAATAATCGCATATACGGAGTGTGAATTTAAAATATATTTATTTCGATTCAATAAAAACTTTTATAGATTAAAAACATTTATGATATCGATTAAAAGAAACTATCGATAAATATTTTGAGTGTTGGAGCTGTACAGAGTAAAGTTCCAAGTATATTTTTAGGCGAAGTGACAAAAGACCAGTGGAGATTTTCAAGTCAACTTTTAAATTATTTATTTTTTTAACTCAAAACCGATCAGAGTGGCGTGCAGTGGGAAATATGTCCAGCAAAGAACTGTGATAGGCTGATGGCGATGTTGACTAAGCGTTAGTTTTTAATAGATGTCTGATTTTAAAAATGGTCATTTTGCAAAGACTACTTTAGGTTGTTGGTGATGATGATCATGATGAAGACGCGATATTATATGGATACAAGTTTTTAATTGCAGCTCCGCACGCGCATATATCGGTTATTGCGGTAAACAGTAGCCCATATATTAGTCTGATGTATAAATTATAGCACTAAAGTTTTGTCTAAAGCTAAAGACTCCAAAGCTGCAAACAAGCCCCCGGCTTAGGACGTGGAACAGGAACCGCCTACCATTCCAAGGGTGAAGAGCCATATGCTGATATTCAGTTCCACCAACACTCAGTGCGTTTAGCTCTTTTATCCCTTGATATATATCTATATATATATAACTCGAATCTTCGATTCCCAGGAAGTTTCAACTCGGCTAGACTCTCTGGCGCTGCGTAGAGATGTGGCTTCGATGTGCATCGTCTACTGCATTTACTATGGGAAGGGCTCCGAGGAATAACAATAATAGTTTAATAATACATTAATAGCTCGGACTGATCCCTGCCGCCTTTTTTCGTCCCATGCGACAGGAGTTTCATCTCCATCATCTATATTGTTGGCAGTCCACAACTGTGAGCTTTTCCTACTACCTCGCACAACAAAACTGTGGAATGAACTGTCGTATACATAAATGAATAATACAATAAAAAGCTAATGAAATGAATAATATAATAAAAAGTATTATAAAAAATGCTTTATTTTTTCTAATCAAGTTCAAGTTTCATAAGCGAAAAACATTCATGTTAATAATAAATTAATTATAACAACTATTTAAAATTAAATCTAGCAACTCTTTGTTTTCTGGCTGTAGGGATTTGCTTCACTGTTCTTAAATGTGACAAAAGTGCTTTTGCCATTTTATCAGGAATTGGAAGAATTCTAACTTGAGATATAATTGATATTGGCTTAGTTTTTCTTATTGAAGTTGGCACCATACGTCGACGTCCGTTAAAATCTTTATTATTGTCTTCTATTAAACTCATATTAATGAGACGGTCAGAAAATTCATTCATTACATTTTGGAGAACTGAGTCCAAGGCACTATCTTCTTTTTCAGTTTTAGACGATGACGGGTTTCTGTTTCTTACATTTCCTAAATCGCTGCTTTCATTTTTAAATCTAAGAGCCAGCTCTTCCGACGAGGTTACTTCGTCTATGTCTGTTTCCAAGGTTGTAGGTTTGGTAGTTGTTGTTGTAGTAATTTCTTCTGTAGCCATAGTAGTCGGAGGAGTAGTGGTACTTAGTACTTGTGGTTCGGTACTAGTAGCAGTTATGGTTGGACTTATAGTTGAAGTTGACGTAGGGTCTAACGGGAACATGGCTTTTATGATATTTACATAAGAAGATGGAACTCTAAAAAATACTAACCTCTGGCCTGGAAACATAGATGCTGGATAAGAGCCAGCCGTCATCGTCATTGATGGCATGGACATCTGTGGGAACATCATTTGTTGTAACGACATTGACATTGGGTCCACTTGAGGAATGTTTATCGGTACTGCCGACTCGATACTCACTACTGGAATCTCTTCTAAATCAGAGTTATTTTCTTGAGATTGACTATCCTCATCTGAATGCCGACAGGTAGTACAGTGATGTTTTGAGCGAACATTTTGCAGTAAGTAAAAAAGCTGCAGCAGTAAAACCTATTGGAAAAGTAATTAAATGGTTGGTTTATCGTTCTTTTGGATTTTTTTATAAATTTAATGGTTGCTACCCAAATATGTGTCTCGATCTACCTATATTTAATGAAAGTTAACTAAGGTTAGATGAGTATTTTAAATGATTCGTAATTAAAATAGAAAACTTGTTTCTTATCATAAGTATCGCAGTTATCAATAACGTAGATTCGGCATACATTTTAATAAGCAAAGTGAAAAAGAAAAAGGTAAAAGATATAGGATATCCTTGATTGTGGTTCCTACAAAATTTTATATAACAAAATTTGGGAAAAACATTTGATTAAATACCTGTTTCTTTTACAAATAACTTAAAAGTAAAATAAACTAACCGATTTAAAATCAAATTCAGTCTTCATTTTGATACAACCACTGCGTACATAGCCACTATTCTAAGAGTCATAAAAATATGAATAAAAAAGGCACACCATTGAACGATTGTTCAATTACGATGCTGGAAAAAAATAGTTTTACGCAATTTGCATTGTTATTTTCTTGGCATTTTCTGGTCCAATATTTGAACCTTTGCTATCCGATAACAATAGAGGACAATACAACAGAAGCATAGCATTACACAGTGTGGCTTATAAACGTGGCAATTTCAGTCGTAATATCGACATATCATTTGCACATCGATCCACTTACACTCATAGCTTATCAGCAAATAGACTTCTTTAATGCATGTGTAACATTCAGCAACTCATCAGCAGGAATCTAAAATTCTTAGCCCTGTGCAGTTGAGGAACATTCAAATAGGAAGCTAAGATTGTCTTTGTTTCATACATATAGAGGCCAATCCTCTAGGTTGTAAATAGTATTTCAGCATCAGGCATAGATATCTTGGTTGACATGTAGAGAACGCGTGATGTTTTATTGTCAAAAATAACAGTATTCAAACTGCTGTTAAAATTATAACTTCTGTGGATACGACTAAGCTAGACCGATGTGTTGTTTCTCGTGAAAAGCGGTTCATACTACATGTATTCAAACTTCATACATGAACCAATCTGTTGTCGTACTGTCCAAAGGTTTAAAGGTAACGAAAGGTGTAACTTCATACAGTATGAAAATTAATGCGTGGGAGAGCCACGCTTCGGTATGAATGGGCCGGCTCGACCGGAGTGATACCACGGCCTCACAGAAATACCGGTGAGGAACAGCGCTTGCGCTGTAAAAAAATGATGTACTTACAGACAGATGCGAATTATACGAATACATCAGACCGACTTTAATTTATTACACATATTGTCTTGTGAACTCTGTATATTATAAAATTTACTAATAAATATTAAAACTGTTGATAAAATTTGTTGTTTTTAAATAGTCTTAATTAGTATTATTACTTTCTATTACACTTTTTTCAGTGTTAGGTCAAAGTTGAATTGATAAGAATAAACATCGTTTTGCATTATTACCTCACTAAAAGTACTGTACTTAATTTTATTGAGTTAAGTATTAACATAGGTATCAACCCTATTGATATATTCATCCACACGGTTGTATATACGAGTATATTTGCCATCTTTTGATGTAGATGCCATGAAGATGTAAAATAAAGTACTTTTGGGAAACACAGGGGAAAATTACTAATTTATTTTTATGTATAATGTCTTTTCTTTTAAGATTAGGTATAGCATTCTACTAGCTCTTGACCGCGGCTCCGCCCGCCTGTATCTCGGCTATTGCGGTAAAAAGTAGCATATATAAAAAGTTCCTTAAGAATCAAAGTATCTTCATGCGTGAAAGATACACAGAGTTACTTTAGAATTTATAATATTAGTACGGATTAGATACTGTCGTATCAGAATTATAAAATATGAAATAAAAATTATAAAAAGTTAAACAAAATAAAAAGTAAAAATAAACTAAGTACTACGTCTAAATTAAAGGTAATTGTGAAGGAGTGGTACTACCTTCTCACACAAGACCAACCTAAAATTATAGCATTTGCGCTGTAGTGTATCGTTGGTGAGCGCGAGACTGGAAGCCCAATGGATGCAGAAGAATCTCAATTAGCCACCTTGGTGTGAGCCACCCTGCTGCATTGTTGCATTCGCAATTAGTGTGGTGACCACCAATCTTGAATTCTGCTTATGCTTTCCATCAGGTGAAGTTGAGTCACTTTGGCAGGCTCATACATAAAAAAATAAATAAATGAATTCCTTTTTCTGGTCAAGTACTTCAATTCACAACATATTCAGCTCTTTACTTGATATTTATTCCGGAGAGCCTGTGAAAATACATAGATGGATGAAGATTCATACTTTTTGGCTTAATGTCAGTGTACTATTGTTCGTAACTATATTATAGTCTGATGTAAATATTATTGGACTATCAGATTTTAATCAGGGATCACTTCTCCTACAATAGTCTATTACCAATTACTGCTACAGTTTTTTAATTTATAGTACGGTTGTCGAACGAACAGACTGGTCATCTTATACCCTCGATGATAAGTCACACATCCACACATGCAACTTAAGGGACGTTGCGGCGATTTCACTTATCTATCCAACAGTTGGAAGTGAAATTGTTGCTCCCCGGTTTCCGAACTTACTTCAATAATAACAGCAAAAGATTTTCTTAACACCGGTGTTCTGTGAGTCCATGCAATTGTTTCTTTGAGCCAGCTCATTTGAAACATAGAAAGACTTGTTCACATATTTTATATTCTATTTGGAACTGGGGCTATGTAAATAATCGAATCAATAAAATAGCATATGTACTTTAATTAGCACCTTCAAGAATATAAAAGTAACAAAAACTAAAAGTTATGGCCATTTTAAACAGAAGGAAATCGCTCGATTTAAATATTAGAGTTATTTTCAAGGTCTGATGCCTTTTGCATTACGAGTTTCAAGGATCAGGCTCTCAGCCATACTGTTTGCGATAGGCAAATTTTCAAGCCTTGAGGTGTCTATTTTTGAGATAACTGGTTTTGTTTTTCTTAACGTCGATGGCATCATATATCGGTTGTAGTGGCTACTCGATTCGTCTTCAGTTTTTCTCACATTCTTTGACAAAGCACGCAGAGCATTTCTAATCGCTGCTTCTAACAAACTTTTTGTTTCTTTCTGCTTTAGGTTTTTCTTGTGAATCTCTATTCCTTCTTTAGTAGTAGCTCTGAGAGCAATCTTGGTCGTGGTTGGTGTTTCAATTTTAGGATTTGAAACAGTTGTGATCGTTTTTGTCGCTGCAACTGTAGCAGTAGATGAAACATTATTAGTCAGCTTTGCCTTAGATTCTGTTGGCTCTGGTAGTGAATAGTTTTTTAAAAAGGTCATCAAATTAGATGATAACGGAAAATATATGAGTCCTTGGTCAGAGTATAAATATTGGCCTCTTGGCATTTGTGGCATCTGCATGAATGGCATCCGCATCTCTGATGACTGCATTTGTGGTATTTGCACTTGAGGTAACTGCATCTGTGGTATTTGCAACTGTGGCACCTGAATTTGAGGCTTTTGCATTTCTGTCATAGAACTTTGTCCTAATGAAAGTTGGAGAATTTGAGATAATGTCATCGGTGTCTCCGGGGATATTGCCATAGATAACTGTGGTATTTGGGACATTGCCATCATCTGTAATTCTGACAATTGTTCTGATGGTTTCATACAACTTTTACACACTTCTTTACAGCAATCAGGCGGGTTATCGCAATTTTGACAAGCACACGAATTACACTCATCATAATTATAAAGGATTTTGTTATCTTCTTCAAAATCATAATTTTGATATTGATTTGATGTTTTATAGTGATTGTACTCTTCTTTTTCGTCCGCATCAGAATCATTCTCTTGAGATTGACTGTCCAAATGTTGGTCAAAGGATTTATGGTAACTACAGCCGATATTTCGAATTTGATAAAATATTTGAAACAGCAAAACCTGTAGAAAACAAATTCATTAATGTCACTGTGATTTTATTATACATGTCTTGAAACTTATAGTCATTTAAACGGTCCGCAACATGTTATTTAAAATATAAATATAAGAATTTAAATTTTAATAACAATTTGCAATTTTATATGTATACCTATGTATCTTTTGTTAATTTTATGGAACACAGAAGCAGATTGTTCTTAATACAGGTTATTTAAGTAACCTAGCTAGAACATCTGTGACTATTATGTAAAGGATACGTTTTTAAGAAATAAATTATTATTATTAATATATAATGCAGCAATACAAAGGGTATAAATTATACATACAAACTTCTAATTTTACTTTTGTTCTAGTTGTACATTATATTTTTATTAATGATCACATTTTCCTTTATGCAGTCCTGTGATTGACAAAATAAATATTTTTTGTGAGAGTATATTAAAATTGACAACCAACCGATTTAAAGTCCAGCACTACGTTCATTTCGTTAGTTCTTCTGCAGTACTGAAATGCAAAGTTATGCATGAAAAACCGAAAAAAAGTTGGTCCATTGAACAATTGATCGTTACGTTAGCTGGTACTGACTCAGTTTAAAGGCTTAATGTTTAGAACATGATTATGGAGTTTATTGTTTATTTGGAATAATGGGGCATGAAGTACATGTAGGTTTCGCAAATTCTCTACGTAATAATAATTGTTTGATACATTTGAGCGCACACTTAATGTATAAAGAGAACATGTCAAGTCATCATCATCAACATCAGCCTATCGCAGTCCACTGCTGGACATAGGCCTCTCCAATTACTCGCCACTTAGTTCGATCTTCGGCTCCTCACATCCAGCTCCTGCCTGTCCTAGCTGTACTATGCAGATCAATTCACCTGGCCTGTGGACGTCCCACACTACGTTTGCCGAGACGTGGTCTCCACTCATCAATCCGTTTACCCCAAAGGTCATCAGTTCTGCGGCTAATATGGCCAGACCACTGCCACTTCAGCTTGCTAATCCTGTGGGCTATATCAATGACCTTGGTTCTTTGCCGGATCACTTCATTTCTGATGCAATCCGGCAAACACTTAAAGAAACGCCGAGCATAGCCCTCTCCATAGGACGCTGAGCGACTTTGAATGACTTTGACTTTACATGTCAAGAACTGAATGATAATTTAGCTGTTGTCTAATGTTTATATTATTTAAGCGATAATTTGTTATGTAATACAAAACAGAACGCCTAATGGTAATAACTTAGCTATAAGTTGTCCAATTATGATAGTAAGGTGTCATAGTGGCTGTGGTATGTTTTTCAAGAACAAATTCCTATAATGCCTGCTTATTTATTTATTTATTATTTATCTACATATATCTTTTAACGGACCCCTCGGGCCCTCCTTTAAAAAATAATATTTTAGTCTACCTCTGTCGTATTGTGTGTTTTGCTTCCTTAGTCAGCCCTTACGAAACCCACGGAATCAATGAGGGTTCTGACATTTTGTATTCTGAATCCGTCACCACACAGTTTATGTATATACGTATGTTTTCTTTTTTATAAATAAGCCTGGCATAGTGACTCTACACTGTCTGATGGAAAGCATGAGCAGAATCCAAGAGTGTTGGCCACCAATATCAGGGTGAACGCAGACAATATAACAATGCAGCATTGTGACCTACACTATGGCGGGCTATCGAGATGCTTTAAACGTTAAGTTAATTTGTGTACGACACAAAAACGCAAAATATTCAGTAACAATTGAACTTAAATTTTTAGACAATATACAAAGCACTTCAAAGATTGCTGTTTTTATTTCTGATCAAAATGCAACTGCAGGGTAGGCACAGCTTGTATTTAATAAAGTTTTTTACAACGTCAATAAGTCCGAGCGATACAAATCAACGTTGCAGGTCATAACCTTAGATCAGCTATTCCTAGATTAGAGCATATCGTCGTAATATGGACGCGTGCCAGCGGCTTCAGTTATGAGTGGGTTATTAAAATTGTATGGGAATAAAAAATAAATTTAGGGAAATTGGTCAAATATTTTAATGGCCATATAATGAGGCGGTTACTACGTCGACTATCCGAACTCAGTGAAGGCAAACCCAGTAAACAAGTGGTAAACAAGTTTATCATAGTACTGATTCGGCTCTCAGTTATTGCTGAAAAACTTACAAACTTGATACTATAACTGCGAATGTAAGTTCGTTTGTTTATTTCTTACTTTTTGCACCTAAATCACTTAATTGATATTAAAAACTCTCACCAATGTAAGCTTTATTATCAGCGAGTAAAACAGGTTAATTTTTATAAAGCCTATTTACAAGCCGGGGGAGATGCGGGTAAATAGGTTATCGAGCTTAAAAGTAGCCTATTTATATGTATAAAAGAAAGTCGTGTTAGTTACACCATTTATAACTCAAGAACGGCTGAACCGATTTGGCTGAAAACTGGTGGGAACGTAGCTTAGAACCAAGAGACGGACATAGGATTCTTTTTAAATAGTTTTTTTCTTTACTTTGCGCCATGGCGTTGGTTGTTGTTGTAGCGCGGGTAACACCGCGGGGCTCAGCTAGTGACAGATGAATCAAATTCATCATCGATTGTTTGTCTTCCTTTGTGTTTGTCGTCTGAAAATGATTAAATTTACAAAGACGGTTGGCGTCACCCCTGTCCCGGTCATATAAGAAGTGAACTATACTAAACTTCTTTGGAAATTATATTTAATAATTTACCTCAAACAAAATTAAGGAATGGGTAGTTGGTATTTTAACTCACGACAAACAATAGTTGTTTAAACTTGGATATATGTTTTTTTATAAATGTAGGGGAGAAGAAATCACAAGCGGCTAAACGTGTCCATTAAATCTATTAAATTGGCTAACTTTTCGTAGCCATACCTAATCAAGATGTCGATTTCCTATTAACTTACTAAGCTACTAACTTACTCTACTAGGCTCTACTGCTACAGAGTCAAACAATATTTGTATTAAAGAAAAATTTCAACTCGCCACAGGGCTTTCCAAACTAGATAGGTTAAGGGCTGCTAACTAAAAAGTGTACATACACTGCGTATTTAGTTAGATACACTTAGACATTTTGTATTTGTCAAGTTGTGTGTTTGTTTGTCGATTCACTTCTAAAAGTAATATAATAATACTAATAGGAAAACTAGTGATGAAGCAACTGCAAATATCCGGCTTAAATTGACTATCCGTGTTCATATCATATCATAGTTTAAGCTACAATATGAGATGCATATATTTGTTTATTCAAAATCAATTGCATTTTTAATTATAAATAAAGTAATTATTATTCAAAACAAATTATTGAACGACTGCATGGTTGACATAATGGTTTCTCCGGTCGCCACGCCGCTTTCTACTGCGCCAAGTTTGTGTGATCCACAAACTGTTATTCTGGGTCTGGGTGTTCTTTGTGTTTGTAAACTCCCCCGTGATGCAGGATGATTATTCCTAATGTGGAAGTTGCCTTAAAAATTAAAGAATATGATGTTAAATAATGGTTTTTTTTTTTTAGTGCTTGAAGTTGAGTTTTATTATTAAAAGGTCCTGATACCCAAAAGACCGAAAAGTCGTACTGCAATATTTTACGCTATCGTTATCCTAAACGACGCACACCAACGCATTCAAAACTGACTTCCTGTATCTCTTTTCCGGGTTAGACAGTTTTTCATACTACCCTTTTTAAGGATTAGACATAATTAGAAAAAAACTTACTTTGTTCACATCATTTTAACTTTTCTACATTTGTTCCTAAATTTTGATATGAAGACGTTCTTTTTTCGGATTACGCTCTGTTTGTGTGTGAATGCGCGGGCGCAGGGCGTCGGGTCACGACCTCGTCTCGCCGAAATTAGCCTGTGACGTCACTGTACCAGGTGCCTGCCAACTGCCAACTCTGTTCACACACAGAGATGACATCTCCAATAATATACAAGATTGACTTGGGCGAGTGTTTTGGGCGTTTACTAGCCGTTGGATGACGTTAAGACTAAAAATGTTCTCGATAGTCGATACACTGTCAAAAAAGTCAAATTTATAACATATTAGTGACAACGGAGCATTCGCTTCTGTTTTTGCTTCGACGGCTTTTGGTGAAATTTCTACCATCTTTCTTACAACATCCAACATCATTATCTTTGAACATACTTCCTGTGGTAAATCCATATACGGCACAAAAGAAATTGACAAGAAAACTGTGCAGAAAACACACTTGATGTTACTCTTTTGAACTGTGCATGCAACCTCATTTAGGTTACTACATGCCAAACTCCATTTCCACCTGGTTCTCTTTATTCATCATCATCATTATTATCAGCATATCGTAGTCCGCGATATCCACTGTTGTATATAGGCCTCTATATTTATTCGAAGTACTGCAATATATTCGTGACTTTTGAGATAAGTGTCATTGGATCGGTATTCATCTGATTACTACTCATTGTCTCTTTATACAATAATGGAGGAAAATCTTTAAAACACTGTTACTCGACTACGTTAAAACTTTTATTAAAATTTGTATAACCTATATCACCTGGACCTTTATTACGAATCTATGAACCCACTGACCCCCAACTACTTGATGTAACATTTCTTTTACCTTCGTGAGTGACTTCGTCCT
Source organism: Hyphantria cunea (assembly GCA_003709505.1). Lineage (NCBI taxonomy): Eukaryota > Metazoa > Arthropoda > Insecta > Lepidoptera > Erebidae > Hyphantria > Hyphantria cunea. The sequence goes on from PKRV01000942.1 coordinate 35,338, forward strand.
TTAACTCCAAGAGCTGATTAGTTCGACGCAATCATAACACTCGACTGCTACAAACACCGTTATCGGCTGATTTTCTTTAGAAGTGATATGAGTTTCCTTTGTCCGTTCCTATCGTTATCCTTATCAGTTGTCTACATGACCAGCCGAGTCTCGGTAATATTTGCTTGGTTCAACTGCATTTGTCATTTACTTTGCCGATACAGACGAACGTATAACTAAACTAGTTATATTATCCGTCTTTACGCTGTTATAATTAATATTGTTGCTATCATAATCGATACCGCCGAAATTTATATAACATTTTTTTATCGCATCATAGGACAAAGGAGTAGTCTTACTTGATGATAAATAAATACCGCTTTGAGTAGTTACTGTTATGAGTATGTATGTATATATGGGTGTATGTATGTTTATGTATGTGTATGTATGTATATATATATGTGTGTATGTATGTATGTGTTGTATGTATATATGTATATGCTCTATGTATGTATAAATATAGATTATATTCATTAGAAATAAGAATTACATTAAATTAGAAATTATATAAAATTATAATTTTTCAAAACTCATTGCACCGTCAACTACTGCCTTTCCGATACTTTTTGATCCATCCTAAGGTTGCCTGGAAGAGATTGCTTTCGGCAATAAGGCCGCCCTTTGTACATCATACATTTTTCATTTTCTGTACTTTCTTATATCTGTATTACGGCGTACAAATAAAGAGTTGTCTATCTATGTATCTATCTACCGCTGTCCTTAGTCATTTCCGACTCGAGGGTCACAATAATTTTGCTCCCTTCCTGGAGTTAGACGGAACAGGGGAGAAGGGAGTTGGGTCTTCCATAACTTCATTCACTTCGTCAGAAGAAATGAAATATAGCTTTTGCAAAAAGCTAAAATATGCAAAATTATATTACCAATTTTTGTATATAAATTGACTAATAATTCGAATATAATGACTTGACTAAGTTATTATAGTCAAATTATGACCACTGAGTTACTACTAATATTCGTAAATACATACATAACATTATGAATAAGTTATATCCGAAGTAGGCCACGCCAAAATGTTCATCACAAAATTATTTATTCTAGCTCATTCATAAAATCTCTTGCAACTAGCTAGTGGTCTCGCACGGGTGTTAAAAAATAGCAATCTACTGTAAAAGTTATCTTACACAATTATTAATTATTACACTATTCAATAACAAAATAATTGGTGTCTGTTAGAGCTTGGAAGTTTCTGTAGAATAACATTAATTAATAAAAGATTAATTTTATCAGCTATCGTATACGAAGTTAAAAAGGCGATAGTTGTTTCTATTAGGATATTGCATTAGTTGACAATGAATGATGACCAACCTTGAGTAAATGAAATGAATATAAAAAAACGTAAAAATGTTTCTTCAAATCGTTTTTTAAATGGCGAAGATTGAGAACCAACTACTGATTTAAAACTTATTTAACTTTAGATTATTAATTATAGAACTTATTTAAAAGCAAGATTAATATGCTATATGGGCCTTAACTTTTTTATTTCAAACAATATTGTTAGCTTGTTCTGTTATTTATGGAGGTTGTTACAGACAAATTCACAAGTAAAATCAATTGTGTTTATAGAATCGGATATTTTCTAGTAAAACATAGTTTAATGTTTACTAGACCTTGTCATACAGTTCTCTAAAGCACATTACTTCTATCGTCTGAGAGGAACTTACTTACACCCAAGCGAAAACTTCTGTTATTGTGTTGGCCATTCGTTTTGGAACTTTGATATACAAGTCTTATTTTGTTTGTATCATGTATTCGCTAATAATTGGATTAAGGTATAAAGAAAAGTAATATCATACTAATATTATAAACGCGAAAGTTTGCAAGTATCGATGGATATTTGTTACTCTTTCATGTAAAACCTAGTGAATGGGTTTTAATAAAACCTTACAATTATATAGCTTATACATCAGAATAACACATAGGCTACAATTTATAAAGATACAAATTACACAATATCTTTGTACCGCGGGTAACATCGCGGGGCTCAGCCAGTCTTATATAAATTAAGTGTGACACAGTCTTGAAAACTACATGCCATACCGATCTATTAAAAAGACCGCAACTACATACCTATATGTATATAACATACATCGATGACACCATTTCCAGTGGAGTACAGTTGGAAGGTTAAGAGCCCCTTATCAAGTGTTATCAGGCGTACCTTGGTGACGCCCCATTTGCTCGTTTGACCTGACATACAGTTATCAGTGTTCTGCGATAACCAGCGCGTCATAGTCTACCTGTTTACACCTTTTCAACTGTTATTTTAAATATTTTTTCATGAAAACTCCGTGTTTTTATTTTACTGTTAAAATTTAATTTGTTTCAGTTTAAGTGTTGATCGTCTTTTGTTTCTTTTGTTTTTGTGAGTGAAAGGTCGCGATGGTGTTTGGTCTAAAGTTTTTAATTGTTTTGTAAAGTGACAAGTGAAAACGGTTTGCAGGCGTGGTGGAACTTATGTGGATTATTGAATGACAAGTTGTCGACTTCTAGGTTGGTATATCTACTTCCGTATGTTATCTAAGTAGTAATATGTATGTAAAACAGATATACTTTTCACTATCTGAAAAGTAACTTTCAATAGTGAGTTTAGTTGTTACGACGGGCTAAAGGCGTTAAATTATATTTGTACTACAATAAATCCTCTTTAGAGAATCTAATTTAAAACTGTTCTTATAAAAGTCTTAATGTAAACTATATACTCTCCAAACAACCTAAATAGCTCAAACGTCCCGAAGTGAAACCCATGCAAAAGATTTTATTTTCCTTAGAGCAAATTTCTAACGTAATTTTCAATTACTAATAGTTAGCCATAATATCGTCTGTGTCACACTTGACTCACTAACAATAACTCACTAAATAACTTATTAATTAGTCTAGGAGACTAATTATCTAATTAATTAGTCTAGGAGACTAATTATCTAATGAATTAGTCTAGGAGACTAATTATCTAATTAATTAGTCTAGGAGACTAATTATCTAATTAATTAGTTTAGGGGACTAATTATCTAAATAATTAGCCTAGGAGTCAGTTAATTTGCCACCTATATAAAAAACTACAGGGGACATATGGACGGACTTATTACAAAGCGGTATTAAGATAACGCCCTTCAAAACGTCTATCAATATAATTTTAAGTGACGACTTAAACAACGAAATAAGTTATCAATTTCTATATATTCGCGGTGTCGCGGTGATTTTTTTTTGAGGTTAATATATAACCTACTAGCTTTTGTCTGCGACTCCGACCGCGTGATATTGGTTATCACGGTGAAGAGTAGCCTATATTGTTCCTTAAAAATCAAAGTATCTTTATGCAGAATTCTATTGAAATTGGTGCAGCGGTTTAGCCGTGAAATCGAAACAGACGAACAAGCAGTCAAATTTTAATTTATGATATAAGAATGGATGACACTCACAAATAATGGGGCTTTCTACTACTGGTAAAAACAATTACAAGATAGGTTCAGTACATTGCCCCCTAGAATTTCACAAGCCTTAAATATAATATTAAAATATAAAAACATAACAAATTAGTTATTACTCGTAGATTGGCTTTTTCAATTACCTGAAGGATGGTACCATCACAATTTAGGAGAGACATTTGGCGCGACTGGAGTGGTGTCAAGGTCTTACAGAATACCGATGCTAACACAAAAACCAACCGCCTAACCAATCCCTAATAAGGCGATAAAGAAACTTACGCACGTTTTGCTTAAAATTATTGAAATGGAAGAGTTATAGAATGTTTTAAAAACTGTTTTGAGACTTTAGCGATAATAAATATTCCAAGTTTATTCAATAGATCGAGAACACACCGTGATAGACCGTCTTTATTTACAAAATATGGTAACAAGGATTTTGTTACAAGGTTTAGATTAACCAAGGAGAGGGTTATCTTTTAATTGATTATTGAACAAATATTTAGTTATGATCCTGATATTATAGAAATTCGATATCTTTACTTGATCACGTTTACGGTTTCGGCAATATCTACAAAATAGGAGATTAGTAAAGTGTCACTTAAGATGGTGAAAACGAAATTAGATAAGAATTATATTTAGTAACTACCTATAAACATTTTATAAGCATTTCCGACACCTAACACACAACGCCATCTAGTCCCAAACTAAGCAGAGCTTGTATTATGGGTACTAGACAACTGATATAATACTTACATTTTTTTTTAAATACATACATATCATACATAGAAAACACCCAAACTCCGAAACAAATATTTGCAGATCATACAAACATTTGATCCGACCCGGGCATCCAACCCGAGACCTCAGTAACAGCAGTCGCATACGCTAACGCTAGGCCACCGAGGCAGTCATTTTAGGGGGTTCTTGGTTAGGAGATGATTTAAGTATAGTTGGTGATAACGGGCATAAGTTTGCATTAGCCCAAACACTCCTCCTCCAATCCTAAGTTCAGGGGAAAAGAAGAAGTTAGGGGTGGACAAGACGTAGCGATTCATTTGTTTCTACTGAGTTGCATGATATCGACGTTAGCACGTTTTCGGCGCTACTCACTCGTCATCGAGTGGCAGGATTGGTCCTTTGCCCTCTGACTTGAAAAAAAAAATTGTTCTTTAAAAAAGTATCCTATATCACTCTCAATATTTTTGGTTACGTGAAGACGATTGTATAAACGGTATACAAGAAACATACCAACAGTCACTTGCGTCCGTCGTCGTCATCGTATTTCGTTGCATCAAATACATTTGTATTCTTAAAAACTTTTGGTTACATGCAATTCAACATCACGAATGCACTGCTACAAATTGACTATCCCTCTCTAGATGATTCTTAGAATTGGAGTGAGAGTGTTTGAGCTAATGGAACAAACTTCGAAGGACAAAATCACGGCAAATAGAAGGAAAATTTGAAACAAAAACTAAACCACCGACTTAGCATCGAGTTTTAGTAAGACACAAACTCATTTCTAAATAGAGAAGAAGTGCATTATTAAAGGCTAGTGAAGTGGTTTACTTGTGTTATGTATATAATGTTGTAACACGCTTCTTAGTCTAGTCATCGTCTTCTTAGCCTTTATTATTCCCAAGATTTTGGGTCGGCTACTAGTCCAATCGATTTCTCCTGAATATTAGTTTTTGAATGGAGCGACTGGTATCGGATCTCCGCAACCCCGAGGGTGAACTGAATTCGAAGATTGAACTAGTTATCAGTATATTTGAGGGCACTGACTTCCCAATAAAAATTACCATAGATGTTCAGTCTCTTAGTCTAGAGTAATAAAATATATTGCTAAGAAAATCGCATAAATCATATTCCGCACAAGATACAAAAGAAAATAAAGGATTAAATTATATTGCATAAAAACAGAATAAAATATAAAATGTATTTGAAGACATTTGGAATGCCAATGACCTTGATATACTTGTTGTAAACAGATAACTTCTACATATACATATAATTGTCATTTGGAAATTCAAATAGATACAGATTATCCTAAACATTCACCGACATTAAACATAAATTACCTGATAATTATATACACTTTTCTTGAAGACGAATAAAAGAGGATCACGTATATTGTTATAAGTACCAACGAGGTTCAAAAATGCGTCCCCTTGAAACTTTTTGAAACCGTAGAAAGTAAAAAAGATTACCCTTTCTACCTGTCTAAGATTTTTTCTAATCAAATAATTATTTTTACCCTTCTGTGCTCGAAGAGTTGTTTTTCGAGTGTAAGTCAATAATATTCGCTTTATTGTTCACCAGATTAGGTTTCACAAAATGAGGTACAATTGGCGGCCTTATCGCCCATAGACAATCTCTTACAGGCAACCATGTCTAGTATATTGTTATAGTAATCTCTGTAGCCTAGAGCATTGCAATTATTTATAAGCGGTATTATTATTAAATCAAAATGGCCACCGTAACAATATGGCGGCGTACATATTTCTGAACAACCCACCAAATATGGGTATTAAATGAAAGGTTTTTATTATAGACTTAAGCAACCGAGTATGTAACAACCGAGTGTGAGTCAGTAAAGCAAGAGGGATAACTCTTCTATCAATTTTCAAATCTAAACTTTAACGAAATTTAACCATACGATAACTAAAACAATACGTTTGGAGGGTTTGATTTGATGACTCATTGATGAAAAATGATTTGCATCTCTAACTCTTACACAATAGAGTTCAATTTAAAGCTTATAGACCGACTTGGGTCTACGTATACGGTGGGGCTACTCTGGGTCGGACTATGTACTTGCTATTTTGGACTTGCTATATTGCTTTCAACTACTTTATTAGCAACGTGCAATATAAAGTACGGAACTCTGCCAGCAGCAAAACGTACGCAAAGACCCGCATCAGACTGGCGTATGGTGCATTGTAGGTCAAGGGTGATTATTGTAATGCATTATTTTAATAACTATAGTAGTATCAAAATAATATTTTGTAATAACCTATTAAGGTATGCGTTAACTCATATTTTGAATTACTCCCAGAGGCTCAGCTTAAGTATTACGTATTACTTATTACGTAAAGAAACTTATTTATATCTTTAAAAAAAATAATATTAAAACAATGGTATACAGGTATAACTGAGTAACTGAGGCCATTATGAGTACGTTAAAAACGCCTGTGAGATAGCAAAAAGGTGTAATCGTAATTTGCAAAATCTAATTATTTTTTTCCTTTGCAGGGTCTTCGTACCAAAACCCCGGTATTTAAGGAAATAATACGTCGAGGAAATAAATAAGTAAAAACACAATATGGAAGCAATCCAATCAAAGTTGGCAACATCAAATGTGCAGTGTAGTGATGACGTGAGTGAAGTGAAAAGTGATGTGTCAGTGAAGGTGGAGGAAGATAGTGATGAAGTGATGAGCAAAGGAAATCATCGGGAGAACAGACTGACCAGTATAATTGATCAGCTGAGGTGCCAGAATAAGATGAAAGGTAAGGATGAGACGACTTTTCTACAGGTTAGGATGTAATAGACTTTAATTGTGGTAAGGGTTAAAACGGTGTTTTTTACCCGACTAAAGTGAGGCCAATTGGAAGGGTAATAGTTAAGCGATTACCATCGACACCGCAAACCAAAGGCATCACAAGTGGGTTGCCGGTCTTTGGGAGATGGGGAGGGGGATGGGGGAAGAGTCAGCTTTGCTCAAATAATACGCATTTGTCATATCTTAAAGCTCTTAATTTCATGACTTTGGTAAAATTGTGGTCATACTCCAAGAAAGAGCCATTAATCAAAAGTTGAAGTTGATAGTTTTTGGTAAAGAATATAAAAAATTATATACATATTTTAATTTCACGCGTGTACCGTTTCAAGCACCGCTATAAACAAAATTAGACTACATAAACCACTACTGCACCTCATGCATGACTCTTCCACCTTAACCCGATCGCTATCACCATGTAAATCGCTTAGTAGATTTATAAAAGTAATTACAAAGACACAAAGGGCACGTGTACTCGAGGTATCACAATTAAAGGCATCGGCGGTGTGCGCCTTAAATCTCGGTAACAATGGCGCTGATGGGAGATAGGTTATCAACGTATCTGTGCTGGAAACTGCTCTGAATTAGTTTAAGGCTACATGTTTGCGGATTTCGGGTTGTTTTTTTGGAGAGATCGGGGTTTTGGCGAGATTGTTGATTAGTTGATGACAGTTTACAAGGTTTTAAGGTTCATAAAACTGGTTGAAGTGTGTTTAAATAGAATGCAGTATAGTTAAGACGTGAATCGTAGTTATAGTTTTAATACGATAAAATAAATAATAAGACGTCTAGGAAAGAACCTAAGCGTGTAATTATGTGTACTGTGCTGTCATGGGCGAACTTAAGTTCTTAGAGAGGTAAATCATACTTTTTAAAAGCGCCTTGTTAAATAAATGAACATAAAAACTTATTTTTTTAATATAAATTCTTTGAATAAAGAATATAAATTTTAAAGTTAACTTTCAAAGATCTTCAGCAAAACGGTGTAAGACGTTTTCGGTGAAAAAAATCTAATCAAAAAAATATTAAGTACTAAATAAATATTACTTAATCATCATGTTTTTTTTAGTAAATATAGGCATAACGCAACCATTTATCATAGGGAAGTTTTAGCATCATCATCATCAACCTTTAACTGTCTGCTGCTGGACATTATCCTATTCTTCGAAAGGAGGTTTTAAGTTGACCCAAGGCTTAAAGGTACTTCCCCCACAACTGTATCCCTACGTTGTCGTCGTGTGGGGGCTTGCGTGGGTCGATGATCTCTGGGGCTGCGCCGGTAGAGCCACTCATGCCGGATTGGCTCAGAGGGAGACTCCAGACTAAACGGGATACCAGACGGAGTCTACTTTTGACTGCCACGATGGGCGCTCTAGACGTCCCTCTGCTTTAGCAGAGGGCGTGTTAGAGGTGCGAGGGGGCGAGCTCGGTGTGCACTCACACTGCCTCCGAGCGGGTAACACAAGAGCTAGTCTTGTGTTGCCCTCGCCGCTACAACGTAATCCCACTAGGTTGTCGAGTTAGGTCAAGTCTCTGACTCGACTGGGACCGTGGGTCTTGGCTTAACCGCCCGGACCGCGAGGAAGAANAAAAAAAAAAAAAAAAAAAAAAAAAAAAAAAAAAAAAAAAAAAAAAAAAAAAAAAAAAAAAAAAAAAAAAAAAAAAAAAAAAAAAAAAAAAAAAAAAAAAAAAAAAAAAAAAAAAAAAAAAAAAAAAAAAAAAAAAAAAAAAAAAAAAAAAAAAAAAAAAAAAAAAAAAAAAAAAAAAAAAAAAAAAAAAAAAAAAAAAAAAAAAAAAAAAAAAAAAAAAAAAAAAAAAAAAAAAAAAAAAAAAAAAAAAAAAAAAAAAAAAAAAAAAAAAAAAAAAAAAAAAAAAAAAAAAAAAAAAAAAAAAAAAAAAAAAAAAAAAAAAAAAAAAAAAAAAAAAAAAAAAAAAAAAAAAAAAAAAAAAAAAAAAAAAAAAAAAAAAAAAAAAAAAAAAAAAAAAAAAAAAAAAAAAAAAAAAAAAAAAAAAAAAAAAAAAAAAAAAAAAAAAAAAAAAAAAAAAAAAAAAAAAAAAAAAAAAAAAAAAAAAAAAAAAAAAAAAAAAAAAAAAAAAAAAAAAAAAAAAAAAAAAAAAAAAAAAAAAAAAAAAAAAAAAAAAAAAAAAAAAAAAAAAAAAAAAAAAAAAAAAAAAAAAAAAAAAAAAAAAAAAAAAAAAAAAAAAAAAAAAAAAAAAAAAAAAAAAAAAAAAAAAAAAAAAAAAAAAAAAAAAAAAAAAAAAAAAAAAAAAAAAAAAAAAAAAAAAAAAAAAAAAAAAAAAAAAAAAAAAAAAAAAAAAAAAAAAAAAAAAAAAAAAAAAAAAAAAAAAAAAAAAAAAAAAAAAAAAAAAAAAAAAAAAAAAAAAAAAAAAAAAAAAAAAAAAAAAAAAAAAAAAAAAAAAAAAAAAAAAAAAAAAAAAAAAAAAAAAAAAAAAAAAAAAAAAAAAAAAAAAAAAAAAAAAAAAAAAAAAAAAAAAAAAAAAAAAAAAAAAAAAAAAAAAAAAAAAAAAAAAAAAAAAAAAAAAAAAAAAAAAAAAAAAAAAAAAAAAAAAAAAAAAAAAAAAAAAAAAAAAAAAAAAAAAAAAAAAAAAAAAAAAAAAAAAAAAAAAAAAAAAAAAAAAAAAAAAAAAAAAAAAAAAAAAAAAAAAAAAAAAAAAAAAAAAAAAAAAAAAAAAAAAAAAAAAAAAAAAAAAAAAAAAAAAAAAAAAAAAAAAAAAAAAAAAAAAAAAAAAAAAAAAAAAAAAAAAAAAAAAAAAAAAAAAAAAAAAAAAAAAAAAAAAAAAAAAAAAAAAAAAAAAAAAAAAAAAAAAAAAAAAAAAAAAAAAAAAAAAAAAAAAAAAAAAAAAAAAAAAAAAAAAAAAAAAAAAAAAAAAAAAAAAAAAAAAAAAAAAAAAAAAAAAAAAAAAAAAAAAAAAAAAAAAAAAAAAAAAAAAAAAAAAAAAAAAAAAAAAAAAAAAAAAAAAAAAAAAAAAAAAAAAAAAAAAAAAAAAAAAAAAAAAAAAAAAAAAAAAAAAAAAAAAAAAAAAAAAAAAAAAAAAAAAAAAAAAAAAAAAAAAAAAAAAAAAAAAAAAAAAAAAAAAAAAAAAAAAAAAAAAAAAAAAAAAAAAAAAAAAAAAAAAAAAAAAAAAAAAAAAAAAAAAAAAAAAAAAAAAAAAAAAAAAAAAAAAAAAAAAAAAAAAAAAAAAAAAAAAAAAAAAAAAAAAAAAAAAAAAAAAAAAAAAAAAAAAAAAAAAAAAAAAAAAAAAAAAAAAAAAAAAAAAAAAAAAAAAAAAAAAAAAAAAAAAAAAAAAAAAAAAAAAAAAAAAAAAAAAAAAAAAAAAAAAAAAAAAAAAAAAAAAAAAAAAAAAAAAAAAAAAAAAAAAAAAAAAAAAAAAAAAAAAAAAAAAAAAAAAAAAAAAAAAAAAAAAAAAAAAAAAAAAAAAAAAAAAAAAAAAAAAAAAAAAAAAAAAAAAAAAAAAAAAAAAAAAAAAAAAAAAAAAAAAAAAAAAAAAAAAAAAAAAAAAAAAAAAAAAAAAAAAAAAAAAAAAAAAAAAAAAAAAAAAAAAAAAAAAAAAAAAAAAAAAAAAAAAAAAAAAAAAAAAAAAAAAAAAAAAAAAAAAAAAAAAAAAAAAAAAAAAAAAAAAAAAAAAAAAAAAAAAAAAAAAAAAAAAAAAAAAAAAAAAAAAAAAAAAAAAAAAAAAAAAAAAAAAAAAAAAAAAAAAAAAAAAAAAAAAAAAAAAAAAAAAAAAAAAAAAAAAAAAAAAAAAAAAAAAAAAAAAAAAAAAAAAAAAAAAAAAAAAAAAAAAAAAAAAGGCTTAAAGGTACTTAATAATATAAAGACTAAAAAACCCCTAAAATAAACTTACAATTACATATAGCAACCCGTCCCGGCATCGCATTGGTTCAATATGGAAAATATAATATAGCCTAAGTTTCCTTGATACTTGCAGTCTTTTCCGACGTCTTTAGCAAAAATCGTTGTATTTTAGCGCATATACTCGAAAATATAAGAAATTAAACATGAAAACCTTCCTCAAGAATATAAACCGCATAAAAATCCCTGCTTTTTGATTTTGTCGCGAACAGACAGTCAGAGAGACGACTTTGTTTTATAGTGATAGGCTTTAAAAAAAGAAGAAGAAATTTAGCCTCCAAAAGGAAAAACGAAGGTTTCGGATAATATAGGGTTATTGAGAAAACTGATCTTCGTGACACACCACGTGGATCAGCTGATTCAGTAATGTTGTCGTGTCGGCGAAGGGCTGAGGTGGCAGCAGATTGAGTAGCCGGTAGCCAAGCGTGCCCTTGCTTGCTTCGCTGATAGCGAGTAAATAAAACGGACGATTTTTATAAGTTTTATATTTTACTGCTAATGGCAGAAGTTATTTTTTTACTTTTATCGACAAAAGAAGATAATAGAAAGGTAAAGAAAATCTAGGGGGGCAGCTGCTTTGAATTAAAATAAGACCTCATACATATCCATTAATATTAAGATAAACGTTTGACAATCCTACAATTCGCTACTGTTGCTACAAGGCTATAACCGGTGCAATATCGTTAAATAATCAGCGGTATTATCTCTATAGCGAAATGGATTATATTTTTTTCATTACCACAATAATTTTGAAATACAACAATGTAGTGAATTAATTGATAATATCATTTCGTAAAAGGATTACCTTTTCTCGCGAAGTATATACACATTATTTAACTTAAGAATGTGTAAAGTAATATTTTTGTTCCGTAGAAAACCTGATACACAGAGATACATGTATGTAGTTTAATGGTACGTCACTCCTTTCTATTTAGTCTGAATAATGTTACTTTTCCATTCCATTAAAATACGTATACATTTTTTCACCAAAATGAGGAAAAGACAAACTAAATCTATGAATATTATAATTTAAAGATACGTTTGGCTCACCTGTAATATTTGGTATGTAAATCAGTGTAAGACAATAGTTGGGCATGTGAAGTTTAAATTTAAATAAATATTGAAATTAAGTAGTCTAGTGTATCTTCAAGTAAGTAATATCTGTAGTGTTTAATAAAATGCTATGAGGCATTGTCTCCTAGTATATCTTCAGGTATTGTCTGATGATGAATAAAATATTGAATTTAACGTCTTGTATATTGTTGGTATCATTAAAACAGTACATTTAACATACAGAAACCGTTATTGAACATTCAGTTTATAACTATTTAATATAAAGTAACTGGTCATGCTCCTTAAAATCCCGTAAAGTTACATATTTAAGGACTTTGCACAGAAGCGGTAGAAGCAGTCTAATTAATCCATCGGTTAAGGGTCGTTTAGTTAATGAATGAATAAATCGACGTCATCCTCCCTCCTCTTATGCCTCACTATCCCCTCGGGTAGATAACGTTAATCGGCGCTCTCAATTTATATACCTTCTGCGCTGAAATACGGCAAATGGTAGTCAACTACGACCACATCTTGAAAAAATATTGTTCACAATTCCCCAAACTGAATTGAACTCTATACTATGCGACTAGATCTGAAATTTTATTGTAGTGGAGTGTTGCGATAATTTCTATCGGTCGTGAGCAAATATAGAGAGCAAGCGCAGTGATGTATAGGCAGCGCGGCGCACGCGCAGCTATCGCCGGCGTAATGCAGTCATAGACGAGATAGGGCATAGACTAGCATTGTTACCAGGATACGTTAGTGATTATTTATAAGGTATGATCAATTTGTAAAAGTTAAGGATTTTAGGTCGGTTACATTTTATATGAAAAAAAATTTATACCTAACTAAACATTAAATATTTATTAACAAATTTTTTAGTTTTATTTATTATGTATACCTATTTAAAAGAATGTGCTCAATATCTATCTTGAGCACGTTAATCCCCGTAAAGTTTGTGCAAACAACAAAGCTAAAGAAAGCGTTGCAAAATTTGTTTTGCCGTTAAAGCTCTGAAAGAAAGGAGAAGAGCTCGTAGTAGGAAAAAGATATTAAGCCGAGGTAAATATAACATATATTGTTTTAAAATTATTTAGCAATAAATCGGTTGCAATCGATATTGATCTTCCTGTTTCTGAGTTTGTCCCCCTGTCGTATGGGGTACTAGTCGAGAACACACAAAGAAAACAGACACATTGTTATGTTTACTTTGATTAAAAATACATGTGTTATAATTTTATAAATGACGTACAAACACGAGCTAAGTTGCTGTTGTAAACGCCCTTTACAATAACACTTCAACATATTGTATTAAGTGCATCAGGTACAACAATCAGTATCAATTATATGTGCGATGGTTGGACGTGATAACAATAATGTCTATTCCGTGACATTTCTTATCAACTCGTTGACGTATGTAACAACTGGTTATCGCTGCAAATTTTAGTCTTTCAGTGAAATTTTGAAAAATCGAATCTGAATGCTTACGTCCTTTCATAAGTGAAGAAACTAAGGTGATGGAAGAAATAAATGAATAAATTAAATAATAAATATTTTCGGACATTCTAATACACAACGCAATCCAGTCCCAAATTAAGCAGAACTTGTACTATGGGTAGTAAACAACTAATATCAATACATATCTACTTTTTTTGGTAAACACATATATATTATACAGTGTTTGTTACGGAGTTTGGGTGTTTTCTATGTATGATATGTATGTATTTACAAAAAAAAGTTTATATGTATTTATATCAATTGTTTAGTACCCATAATACAAGCTCTGCTTAGTTTGGGACTAGATGGCGTTGTGTGTTAGATATCTGAAATATTTTTTTTTTTATTTTTTTTATTTATAGAAAACACCCCAACTCCGAAACAAAAATTTGCAGATCATACAAATACTTGGTCCGACTCAGGAATCGAACCTGAGACCTCTAGCATAGCAGTCGCATACGCTACCACAAAAAAAAGAAAAAATGGAAACACACTATTACATTGATAGCTTTTAATATTTCACTGTTGGACATAGGTTTTACTTTAGAGAGAAGTTTTTCGTCGACTATACCGCGCTGGCCCGATATGTATAGGGTTTGTGTAAAGTTTACCTTCTGTTTACAGTGCGTTTGTCTTGCGTAGTTTGTGTCAGTGTCATTATTTGTCTCCTTTAGTGGGCTCTTTCAACGGAGTAACTATGAACTATGACAATCCGTATTCTCTATCCGGTGCCACAAGAATAGTGATAGAACACAAAAAAATAAATTGATGACTTTTAGTTTGAGCTGAAATGCTTATTACACAAGGTCTATCTATTCGAAAATGTTGATAACTTCTTAAACCTTAATCAAACAGTTAATGGAATTTGTAATTTAATCGAATAATTAATCCTTGTAATCATTCTGTCTACGATTCATCAACTTTTCGATATTGTATAATTAACTATTCGACTGCCTCGGTGGCCCAGCGGTAGCGTATGCAAGTGCTGTTCCTGAGGTCTCGGGTTCGATTCCCGGGTCGGATCAAATGTTTGTGTGATCTGCAAATATTTGTTTCGGAGTTGGGGTGTTTTCTATGTATGATATGTATGTATTTACAAAAAAAAACTATATATAAGTATTTATATCAGTTGTTTAGTACCCATAACACAAGCTCTGCTTAGTTTGGGACTAGATGGCGTTGTGTGTTAGATGTCGGAAATATTTATTTATTTATTTATTTAACTATAGATATTGGGGATCTCATGCAAAAAAAATGTTTAAATAAATTGATTATTGTATTCAAAAAGTATCTTGAACTAGCTGAGCCACGTAACCTTGTTTGCGTCTTCTATTGCGTTAGGTATAACAGAGTGTATAAATTATTTTTTCCAAAAACTGTTCTTCTCTGATTTTATTTGCTTTTCATTTTTAGTAGCTATTGAAGAGGTTTCTTACTTTTCGTAAGTGTTTTGGAGTATTTTTTAAATTTATCTATTTTGTAAGATACATTATCATCTCTCGTTAATATAACAACTTTTTCCGCGCCTTTGTCCCTAAGTAGATTGAAGTTGGTTATTACGATACGGCTCAACTTCGATTTATTAACCTCCGATGCAAAAGGAGGGGTGTTACAAGTTTGACGTCGATATCTGCGTGTTTGTGTGTCTGTTTCTGGCATCGTAGCTTTCAAACGGATGAACCGATTTCAATGCGGTTTTTTTTATTTGAAAGCCAGTTTCTTTGCGGTGTTTAGCCAGTTTTTAGATATGTTTGGTTAATGTCGGTCCAGCAGTGTAAGAGTATCGGTTCTTTTTCAATATCATATAAGGTATTTTTGGCATATGATTATTCGTTTAAGTACTTGCGTAAGGATTTTTTTAAATTTTAGTTTTAGCTTCTTACCAGCTTTGTAGAGCGATTACCGTCATATCTCCAAGACCCTAGGTTTTAGGCTATGTCAAGTTTTATAGAAATATTACTGTCGGATTTTTTAATTTTCCATCAACCACAATAAGATGTACCCTTAACACTATCCACCATTATTGTTTGTAAGTAACGTTTAAATCCTGTTATCTTATTTTCTACTAATATTATAAATGCGTAAGTTTGTAGGGATATATGTTTGTTACTCTTTCACGCAAAAAAACTGATTTCTATAAAACTTTACAATAGTATAGCTAGCTATATGTACATTAGAATAACACTCATATTGCTTTTATTTGACTACTGCCATAATATACGCCATAAATTTAATTTATATTACGGTTAATTTACTAAACTATGAAATAAATATATAATCGCTCGAATATAGTCTGTAAAATGTCTAGCCGTTGTAAAACAACGACGACGTTAGAGCACATATTATTGGCGCATATTTCTTTGGTTTAGTACGGGAAGCGAGAAGGACATCAAACATTTTTATTCTAGGCGTCTGTCGCAGTTTAGCAGTCTTGATAAAGACTAGATTACCTAACTTCCGCAATAATATTTGAACTACGTAATTAGATGAAGCCAAACTATACGAAGTTTTGGTTCTATTAAATACAGTACATGAGAACATTCCTACTAGCTAAATAGAAATTAGGTAAGCACATCTTACTGTTTCTAGTCTAGACGCCTGAAAAAAATATTTTGTATTTCGTTCACTATCATTTAGAGAAAAAGGTGGAGACCTATGTCCAGAAGTGGGCTTCTTTCGATTGTGATGATGAATCTACATTTAAAAATATGCCTTTCAAAGTGATTTTACTCTGCCTGATGTAAAGTATGATGATGAATATAATCCAAGATTGGTGATTACTATACTCATTGCGAATGCATCAATGGTAGGTTAATTGCTGCTTAGCAATGAGTTCTGCCAAAAGAAATCAAAGCTATCAACCTGATTTCTTTCAAGTTTGAATCTCGTAGTTTTTAATGTGACTGGTAGCTTTATTATCAGCTGCTAAAATACGTGATTTGAGTAAGGAGTTTGTAGTAAGGAGGCTCGCGCTTGGCCTTATTGTTTTTGTGAATTTATCGATAATTAAACACTATTCATACTATAATCATCATGAACATCTTAATTTGATTACATCGCAGCTGGAGCATTAGACCTCTGGAGTATTTAGATTATATTAACTAGTATAATTTAAATATAGGGGAATATATGTCACAAATAAGTTTCTATTTATCAAGCTTTTATTTTTAGTTTCACCTGTTTCGATGTTTGCCTGTAATCAAATCTTGCAAGTTAAATTTGAACCACTTCCCGATTACCGGTGGAGCTGAAATTTGCTTTTAGTTGTGATGACAATGCAATTATTTATAATCTGTATTAATATTAATCTGAAATGGCCGCCTTAACAAAATGGCGGCGTACATATTACAGTACTAGTACAATCACTACTATAACAACTATTAGTACATTTAATAACCCACCAAATATGGCTTAGAGGTTTTTTTATTGACAAGTAATAAAAGCTTTTTAAATTAATCAGTTCTTTACCAAAAAAAAAATTGTTTTCGCTCCGAGTTCACGTTTTACGAAGTAATAAAGTAGGTTAATTTATTTGTGTCAATGAAAACTAGCCTTTGCTCGCGGCTTCGCCAGCATGTATGTTGGTTATAACGTTAAAGATTAGCCTGTAATTTCTCAAGAAAAGATGCAGTGGCTTAGCCGTAAAAGCGTTACAGACAGGCAGATAGAGCTACTTTCGAATTTGTAATATTAGTACTTAAATATAATAGTATAAATTAATTTTAAATATAAACAAGGTTAGTTATAATTCTGAATGAGCACGATAAAGCGTCTGGACAAAATAATTAATAATCTTTGACGTGGGGTCGCGTGCGCAGGCGCCGTTAAAGCACCGCCCGCAAATTTATAATGATCGATATTTGCCAGGCGATGGACCTTGCTCTGGTTACGCGGGTCGCGGTCAATGTTAAGCACATTAAACGTGAAACACAGCAATTCATTGTTCTTTTAAGAATATAATAGAGTCTTCTTCTGCGAACAATATTTGAAGTATCAGAAATAATTTATTTCTTTCTCGGAAAAATAACTTTTGTATTGGAGAAACCCTAGCCCTACCTTGTTATTAGTGTTTTTGGACACTATTTAATTATTAGTATGTTATAGGTACTATTATCAAATCATTGTAATTTATTATCTTTTATAATTACTCTTGACCGTCACTATAAAACAATTACGCTGTTAAACTTCTTCATATAAAGGTGTTTTTGTGTGTTTAAAAAATGTTCAATATTTGCTGAAAGTTAATAGCAAAGTGCAGTAATTTATTGAGTTTTATTAAAAGTTGATCGGCATCTTCTTTGTTTCTGTTTCATCCTTGTAGATGGAAATACTCTACCGCTTCCAGTTGCTGTATAGGTTTTAGAATATACTTTATTTATTTTAGATTTCGATTTTAAATTTTAGAATATACATTATTTTTTTAGATTTAGATTTTAGAATATACGTATTTGGTTTATCTTGGGCGAGACCTATGTCTAGTAGATTATGTTTTTCAGCTGAGATGATGATGAATTATTTCAAAGGTTGAAGGGGTTCTTATCCCAGAATATATATACTAAAATATAATACTAATACTGTCATAAAATTAACACCTAAACTCAAAATGGATTATGTTATGTCTACAATATAAATTCAAAACTTGAATATTATGATTGATATCTCTTTGAAGGTTCTCCATATATTATGACGATTACTACTATGCTTCATCATGAAATATTGCTGTATCAATAATAACAGTTCGTTCTAGTTAATTTAAAGATTAAGTTATAGATTTCATTAATGTTAATTTATGATTAACATATGATGATTCAAGGTACTCATTTAAAACAGTTTTATACGTACAGTAACCTTTTTTTTCTTGGTTTGCGGCGGGGCGGTGTGTCGGAATCGAACCGACTAAAACCACACGGTGTGCCATTCTGCGCCTGAGACGGAAGGGATCCGGGAACCGCTTTCTTACGCCATCCGGATACGTACAGTAACCTAAGCAACCTTTGATGAGATTGTATTTTTAGGTAAAATAAACTTTATTGTTTATATTAAAAGCACGTGCAGATTCCAAGAGAAGTGGTCACCTTCCTTATTGCGAATGCCCACAATGCAGCATGGTGATCCACTCTATGGACAAATGGACTGTAGAAAGAACGTACACGATACGTAAGAAATGTACCGATTATCTGTGAACATTTCGAATGGTATAGCGTTATACGTCAGTTATGCATGAAACTTATTTAAACATTATTTCGGTGGTACTCGTATCTCAAGATTTCATAAGATGATACGAGATATGACATTATTACACAAGTGTACAAAAACAGCAAAACGCAATACGAGTCTCCTGAACTAACGAGGTATAGTGGTAGCGAATCGAAAGATTATTATATTACGTTCTTATGTGTGAATCAGCGCGAGGCAATCCTTGTGAGATGGTCTAATTATTCGAACGTAGGGCTTGCACAAAAACGTAAATTTATATAAATACTAGCAATCCGCCCCGGTTTCGCACGTGTAGACATTGGTATTAACCCAAAAATTTAAACATTGTAAATTTTAACACGCTATTAGCAAACTTTCCAAGCTTAGAACACATGACCAAGTCTCTAAATTTTCATACCGATCCTTAACTTTTTTCCTTAAATGTAATATAGCCTATGTTACTCGGGGATGATTAAGCTTTCTCATGGTGAAAGAATTTTTCAAATTGGTACACTAGTTTCGGAGCCTAGGCAATGCAAACAAACAGACAAGCAAATATTTCCTCTTTATAATGTTAGTGTAGATTCCTCTTTACAATATTTAGCATAGATAAACAATAAAGAAAAAATAATAGAATTATATTGATACGTTTCGCTATCCCACATTGTGGTTGGATTGATGAGAAATATAAATAGCGTGAAAATGTGTTTTACTAGGTGGGTTGAATAGTTTCCGACTTTAATGTGAAGAAGTTAACACAACTCGTAAAAAAACTAGTGTATGTAGCTGTGTGTCTCTGAGCTTGCTTTGGGCATCGCTGGGAGAAGAGCGTATAGTTTAAAGGGACTATATAGTAAAAAATGTTTTGTATCTTCGCTTAGTTGAATACTTTTTAGACCACACACGTTTATCGTGTCAAAATTTGAGATTGGTGGTGTCATTTTTAAATTTTTGGCTCGTACACAAACTTAGTATGTTATAGGTATATAGATTTTCACTTTATGCAAAATATGTTTTTTATAGTAACGTTGATTTAGAATAAAACTGCAAGTTATACACCAATAAATTCAAGACTTTACAAACATACATAAAATATACACCAAGCACTCCTAGACTCACAACAATCACACAAAGTGTTGTCCCATATGGCTTAAACCACCAAGGTAAACAGGCAGCCACGCAGATCTTTTTTTTTTACTTGTGGAAACCCCCTCGGGCCTTCACCCCACCGGGATTTGTGGCGGGGCGGTGTGTCGGAATCGAATCGACTTAAACTACACGGTGTGCCACTCTGCGCCCGAGACGGGAAGGATCCGGGAATCGCTATCTAATAACTCTTAATTTAAGCGACGTACGGCACACGCGTAAAGTCGCCTCCTCGCGGCTGGAGCCGCGCAGCTCTGGGACAACCCTACCAATTTATGCTATCTCGAATGATCTTTTGCTTAAGTAAATTAATTTACCTCATACGGGGCGAGATCAGTAGATAATAATTTCATTATTATGAGCCACTAAGTTATTATGCCAAAGTGTTTCAGTTAATTACTTATGTTGTTACTTATTAGTCTCATTATTGAACTCTTGTTCTGTTATTAACTTCATTTCTTGGTCCTTTATTACAACGACCAACCAGGTCTCAGGTGAACTCTTGTTTTTCATAAGTAGTGGCCATATCAAAGTAAAAAACGTTTTATTCAATCTTCTGTTGCTTTTGATTTGGTGATATATCTACAGTTAAGGCATTGTACAAACTCTAAATATCAGTTAGTTCGTACAAAAGCTTAGTAAAATAAATCTATAAAAGAGACACCTTCGGGTGTATCATAAATTAACATTGAGAAGGAACTGTCGACCTACCGACCTACGAATAAAGACTACACTTTACTTCCGATCCTTGCTTGTAACCAAGGAAAAAATGGGCAGTGCATTCCTTCGTTACCTGAATATGTCACTTCAATGCTAGTAGTTGTCGACTTCACAAGGCTTAGTCGCCGTTTACACACATTACTAGAATTTTATATATTACACATCATTAGAATTTTCTAAGACAATTGCAGTCTATGCTTGATATTATGCTTAATTTAGTTTTATTTTCTTCAGAAGTAGATCTCTCTCTCGCGCTTTGGTTATTTGTTAATATTTAGGTTGACCGCCCGTGTAATTATATGGACGGTCTTCATTGCAATGGGCTAAACTTTATAATTTTCTAAGCACTCAAATTGCACTTATTTCTGAATAAACGGAGAGTGTTACCTATGTCGTGTAAGACGGTAGAACACATACACGGTCTGTAACGGGTGACATGTGTATGTGGTGTACGTGAAAGCGTGACCACTCGTTACAATTAGCCATATCTCGCGCCGAGTGTCTGCCGGCATCGAGATAGCTGAGGTGAAATGGTATCGTTTGTATTGCACACAATACACTAAAGGTGCGTACATTATACTGACGATTAAAAGTACCTGTGAACGACCTGAATCTTGAAAGACAGGAATGTCTTGTTTCTTCCATTGAGAAGGCCAACTTTCGTAATAAAAGTTCATTGGAATTATTTTTTTATGGCGAATCCATAATAAAATGTGTTTTCGTAGAAATATACTAAAATAGGTACCTATTATTAGCAGAAAACTATTACTGATTACTATAATGCAAAAAAATAGTTTATGATAATTGTGAAATTAAAGGAGCTTGTGCTATGAAGCGTAAGTTACTGATAGAACAACATAATATTTCTGTATTCATACATAATATTTGTAGACCACACAAACATTTGGACCATATGAAACACGAAAATCGAAGCCGAGCCGACCTCATCCACCAGAAGGAATATAATAAGTATGAATAAGTATTTAATTAGTTATATAATTCAAGCGATAAATGAGCCAAATACACACTTTTCGGTGGTTATGGTTGATATCTTATGTAAATTTTTATTAATTTATATTATAGTTTTTTATTATTATAGTTGTTATAATTAATAGTTTTTTTTTCTTTAAGTACGCGTGTGTACAATACCTAAACAGAGACCACTAGAGATATCCTTATCTGCATCACTTTGTTTATTGTTTAGTTCAGTTAGCTCAGTTACGGCGGTGAGTGCAACGAAACGACGAACACATTATCTGCCTCTTATGTTAGTTTATCAGTTGGCTGTAAGATATCTACACGGCACATTCTTTAATAGCCCAGGAGAAGGTAGCTGCTACCTCAGTGGTAGTGGAGGCACTTTAAAAGACTGCTTTAAGGTTAAGTGCAACGAGTGCATCAATGTTACCACGAAGTACGAAAAATATATTGAAGTAATCTTTGTTTTTCGCAGCTTAAAAAGAAAAATATTTAACTGCCTCGTTGGCACAGTGGTAGCGTAGCGACTGCTTTATTTGAGTAGTCGGGTTCAATTCATACTTTGACTAAATAGCGGAACTTGACACCCGTCAAACTAAGTTCAATGTAACAGAACTGGGGAGCAGCACCATTTGTAATATTACACGAACCATTAGGAGCTACTTTCCACACCCTCATAACTCAAAAATTACTTCACATGGACACGTCAAATTTGGTTCATATATTAAGACTTTCGAGATACATCTGTTCTACAAACTTCATAAGCCCACCACAAACGGCTATTTAGATGTTAAGGCATATACCATAATATTGAACTTGGCTCTCATTTCACGTTAATGTTTTTGATGGGATAATTTAATATATGTAATATTGATGTCAATAGCTCTATTGTTTCACTTTACAACACAATCTATTCAAAAACTTGAAGAACAGCTTTGTACAAATATTTAACATATATTTACTTTAAGTATTACATGATCTACCTTTGTGTATAATAATATTTTCTTTTCTTTTATTAAAATATCTGCACAGATGGCGTTGTGTTTTAAGCGATATTTCAGTCGTTTTTTACTACTGCGCTCAGTGTTATGAATTCGCTCCTCACACGGAATACATATTGCGTGATCCATAAATATTTTTTTAATCCGTGCCCATGTATGTAAAGCCCTTCGCGACACATCATAAATTCTTACTAGGAGAGTTGCAGTTTTAAAACAAACGTATCTATAAAGAGAAGTAACGTGTTATTTAACGCAGTTCCGGCCAGCCGCTCAAGATGAACTGTTCGATCGTGTGCATCTTGTTTTTGCGAACCTTTTGTAATTATCTACTATATACTGATATGTTTCTCTACATCTCGACGTTCTGCTATGGGCGGTCGCAGTGTTCGTGAATGAGAGCATGGTGAAACAACCTTTTTTTTATTCGTATGCCCGTTTGTTACTTGTGGCATTCTATAGTGATAGGCAACTATTTAAAGATAGTTTCACTGTATAATTGTAAGCGGTTTTTCACTTGTGTTACATAAAATGATGAATAATTATGTTGCTTTCCCAAAGGCAAAGCAATATGTGTTTTAAGTGTCTATTATATGTTTGATTTCACAATGACGTTATTACGGTTGTGGTTCAGTTACAGAAACGGTAGGAGAATAACTAGTTATTTGTTTTAAGTTCTCGTTTGTATTCTCGTATGCATGATGCATAGCGTTAAGCTAAGATACGAAAACGTGATTAAATTCTAATCGTGACCTATTTTAAAATATCTTTGCAAACTTTAAATTTGAAAGTAACTCTATCTGCTTATTACGCCTCTACGACAAAACCGCTGCCGAAAGTTTGTTGGCAGTCCACATCTTTGCGCTTTTCGAGGAACTTTCGGCCTGTAAGAGATTGCCATGAGCGATAAGACCGCCAATTGTCAAATTTGTATGTTGTCATTCTTTTTTTCTATCTGTTATGTATAATAAATAATAATAATAATAATAAATATTTTCGGACATTTTTAAACACACAACGCTGTCTGGTCCTAAACTAAGCCGCGCTTGTACTATGGGTACTAGACAACTGATATTAATACATATATGCTTTTTTTTGTAAATACATATATATTATACAAAGAAAACACCCAAACTCCGAAACAAATAAATATTTGTTTACCAAATAAATATTTGTTTACCAAATGTTTGTATGATCTGCAAATGCAGATCATACAAACATTTGGTCCAGGAATCGAACCTGAGGCCTCTACAACAGCAGTCGCATACGCTACCACTGCGCTACCGAGACAGTCAGTATGTATGTGCAATAAAGATAAATAAAAAAAAAACTTACTGCCTCGCACAACAAAACTATGGAACGAACTGTCGCCTCTGGTACTCCCGGCCTTTGAACCTTACACAATACGAGCTTCAAACCTTCAAGAAAAGGGCGTACTCTTTCTTAAAAGGCCGGTATCGCACTTGTGACGCTTGGTGTTGCGGGTGTCTATGGGTGGCGGTAATCGCTTAACATCAGGCGGTACATCCGTATGCTCTTTTGCCCAATATTCAATAAAAAAAACGATTTGGATGAATTACTGTATAATCTATGTATAGTCGGTATAGTCTATGTCCTTCTCAAGGCCCAATCTATCTGATTGGGCCTCGAGAAGGGCACGCGGGTGGAGCTGCGGGCAATAGTTAGTAATAATAATGTAATATTTTATGAGTATGACTGACTGACTGATCAAAGACAAAATATTAAACAAAAATAAAAATATCATTTCTGGTTTACCCGATTTTTATATTTACAAACAGTTAACCGACAAGTCGTCATAACAATATACATTCTAGTGGCCAAGGATTAAGAAAGCAACTTATTTTTTTAAAAGCCTACTCCTGAATTAAGATTAAATCCTGTGTCGCGAGGACTTTACAAGCATATATGAAATGAACACAAAGAACAACCAGACTCAGAACAAGAATTTTTCATATGTAGAATTTGAACTCATAACACTCAGCACGGAAGAAAACGGCGTGGCGATATTAAACCCCCCTTTTTTTTACGTGTGGAAAGTCCTTTGGGCCTTCACCCACCGGGGTTTGCGGCGGGGCGGTGTGTCGGAATCGAACCGACTAAAATCACATGGTGTGCCACTCTTTTTTTTTTTTTACTTGGTGGAATGCCTATACGTACTTCGCTCCCCCCCCGCGGGGACAGGGGGTTCGCTTTGTGTGGGACTCCTGACTGACTCCAGCCAGACTGCCCACTAAACCATCACGGCGTGCCACTCTGCGCCTGAGACGGGAGAGATCCGGGAACCGCTTTCTTACGCCATCCGGACCCCTCCCAGCGCCTGCCCGCACTGACGCGATCTTAAACCCCTTTTCTTTTTTTTTTTTTTTGACGTGGTGGAATGCCTTTACGCGCTTCGCTCCCCCCTGCGTGTACAGGGGGTTCGCTTCGTGTGGGACTCCTGGCTGACACCAGCCAGACTACCCACTAAACCACCTCGGTGTGCCACTCTGCGCCTGAGACGGGAGGGGTCCGGGAACCGCTTTCTTACGCCATCTGGACCCCTCCCAGCGCCAGCCCGCACTGAGGCGGGCTCCGTCTCCGATGGTAAACTCGCGATCTAACCCCTAGGCCAACCGAGCAGTCAAAGCTACGCATCAGTCAGCGACACAGCACTATAAGCATGAGGATAACTCTATCACCAACTTATCAAATTTACGCGCGTGCTAAACTTCCTCTTACACACTTGAAACTCTTTTCAAATATTCACTAGAACATATTACAAGAAAGAGAGAGAAAATCTATAACATCAAAAACCCAGGGATCCTAAATTTATTGACATCTACAATGTAGCGTGCGAAACCTCGGGTGAAAGGTAGTAAACAATATTATTAACATAATTTATATAATTAACTTATATTCTTGATAACCCCTCCAGCTAAATGAAGTACATAATTTTGTTAGAAGCGGATTCTCATCGAGAGTTTCTAGATAGGATCACGCTAACACTTTATCTTAAATTAATACTTTAACTGTTATATTACCGCTGCTTCCAATGATTAAAAACATCAAGTGATTAAAAACATCAAGTATTATAGAAGAGTCAATAGTAATAAAAAACTAACTTCATTACTAAATCAACTAATATCATCATCATCATCATATATTATCATTTCTTGGATTTACAACCTGACCATCATCATCAACAACCGCATGTCCCATTGCTCGGCTCGGATCTCCTCTAACTTTATGCACTCATATAAATGTACTGGCGGACTTAATGCCCATTCTCTGCCAGCCAACCTTTGTGGGGTGTATAGATCTGGTTGCCTGGATGAAATTGCTTTTTAGCGATAAGGCCGCCATTTGAACCGGTAATTCAATTGATGTATTATTTTTATGTGAACTTTTATCTGGTGAATATGTATAATATAGTGTATTCTATTCTATTCTATTCTGTCCTGCACTGTACTGGTCCGATCCGTACTGTTCTATCCTGTTCTGTACTGCTCTATTCTGTTCTGTACTCTAATGTACTGTACTGTTATATTCTGTTCTGTTCTGTTCTCTTCTGTTCTGTTCAGTTCTGTTCTATTCTCTTCTATTCTGTACTGCACTCTTCTGTTTCGTTCCGTACTGTTCTATACTGCCCTGTACTGTTCTGTACTCTACTGTACTGTTCTGTTACATTCTAGATCTAGTAGTAAGGTAGGTGCATTGAGATTTACAAAATTACTGTTCACATCTACTAAGAAATCATAGACCAAAAGAATCACGAACAGCACTACTGAACTACGTAAGACCTAGTTAACTCGTCTAGTCGTTTTATTTAACTAAAAATTTTATATGTTAGTAAGTAGTTGTTTATTAATGAAATGTGTCTCTGTGTATTGCGATAATTTATGTGCATGTGTGAGAGAAGGTGTGTTGATAATATTATTATATATTTTATTTCGTTACTTTTTAATAATTAACTGACTTAATTTTCAATCAATTATCAACTGTAGAAATATAGACGTTTGCACAGAAACTTATTACTATAGTTAGAAAAAAATAGTAGTACTTTAAGCATGTCCATACTTTTTCCAATAATGACTTATTAGAAAAATTTTGTTATCAATAGTGTTCTATTTCTATATTCAGTTCCTGTTATTCTTACCGTAGTAGAAATTTATGACAGACATACATAATAATAATAATGGTTATATTCTTAGATAGTTGTGTGGAGGACAATGCGACTGTCATCGGTCGATATATTACACTCGCTACCGGCCCGGCACGCGGCTAATATTTTATATGGGCGGTCTTCATTGCGATCTGGACCTGTTGTTAGTGATGTTAAATTCGATTTATCGATAGTTTTAACAGGTTTTTGAAAAATAGTATCAGTTGTTTGTGTTTTATTTGTCAAATAAGTTGCAAGACTTGACTGCCCGTTATCAGTTGTAGTAATTCAATTAAATTCGTATATGGTCTGCTGTCCTATCTTTCCATTTATATTCAATTACCTTCTTATTTAATTATCAAACTGTCTGGTTGCCGGTGGTAGTTGCAAATGTTGGTTTTGCGTAGGTAAGTAGTGTATATAATAGTTTAAGAATTTTTCAATTATAATTACTAACACAATTGTGAAACTCTTTTCGAATCCTGACTTCTCTCTTCTCCTTTCGCGCCATAATTTCAATAAACTTATTCGTTTATTTGAATGATATAACAATAAAAAATATTGTAACTATCTCCACGGAATTAAAGAAATCACGGTATTGAATATTTTTAAGCCACCAACAAACCATGGTGTGGTCGACGAATAGTATAACGTAGATTTATACTCATATTGTTAAAATAACTAAGGTAACTAAAATAAAGTTTACGGGAGTATTCCTTAAACTTTATACTTTTTTGGCAGTAGTATTTTACAATTTAACAGTATAAAAAAGGACAGTGAGCCCTCTTGAATGTATAATTTTAATTTGTCTTATTTTTGTTCTTAATAAAGTCTCGATAAAACTGATAAGGCTATCGATACTTCACTTGCCGTCCTTAGAGGTCGAGTGAAAGAGGCGTGCACTGGTTGCTCTCATTAATCTTTCATTTCTACGTTATATTATTAGAGGAACGGGTTTGCACGGATGCTGAGCGGGCTGCGGGAGGAGAGCGTGAACCCGAGTGAACCCTCAGTAGCACCTGCCGCGTCCGGTCGTGTATAAGGTTGCTGAGGACGAGGTAGTCCTTGGAGTAAATTAATCAAGAATTTAAGTGTGTATATTATATCATTGAAAAAGGTGTAATGCACCACTGTCAAATTCACCTTAATTATTTTGTAAACTCTTTTTTCGTACAAAACCGATTACAGAAGATTAATCGAATGAAATATCCGTATATGCTTAGTTTTTCATATCATATATTTTAAGAAGGTTGTTTTAAAATCTATAAATAATATTGTATAAAGTTGATAAACAAAATATTACTGTTAGAAAGTAGGTGTGTACTTTAAATATCCTTACCGTAAAGTATATCACAAATTTTTTTTTTTTACACTTACGGGGATATTTTTAGTCACAAGTAACCGACAGGTGGCGCTACGGTTATAAAAGAAGTATTAAAAGTATGGCTGTATTTCCCTGTAAACATTATAAGTATGTAGATGTCAACTTTAAAATAAGTATTTGATATATTTAAAAATACAGCTTCGACAAAGATACGATATAAAAATGGTGACTTGAAGAGTTTAGGCTTCTGGAGTGGAGACTATGAACCGGAAAGCTTAACGTTTAACATCCACCAACAAGTTGACCTAACAAAGATCACAGTTGTCAATGATGCATTGAACTGTGGATGTTGGCCGCTTCGATCTCATCTTAGAAACTATTGAAATAGATTACAGGCTAAATATTGCTGAAATGAAAGCTTTCGAACTCTGATTAGGTATATAGCTACTACTTAACACATTAATTATATCGTACTATAATGTGGGCTTAGAATTAGTTGCTTAAGATCTTTTCAAAATAGGAGGAGGTTTTCAATTCGACTGTATATTTTTTATGTTTGTTACCTCAGAACTTTCGACTGGGTGAACCGATTTCAATGTTTTTTTTTTGGAAAGCTGGTGCTTCCCCAGTGCTCCCGTTTCGATATGATCCAGTTCTTGAAATCGGTTTGTGTTTTGATAAAGTTTTTAGGCTCAGAATGTATGAGTTTATTTAAAACCTTTCATCTTCTTAATACAAGAGTCGAAACAAATTTATTTCAACTGCCGACCCTACGGTTACACTATGAATGTTGTAAAAGTTAACTTTTAATGGCTGTCATAACATTGGTAATCGTAATTTATATTTTAAGTAAACAGCTTTATCTCGACTGTCAGATTATAAAATAATCTATGTCAGATTATGACATCTACCATGACACTTTAAAGTTGACATTTAACATCGACAACAAAGAGAAGGAGATCTGTACAGTTTGGAAATAGATATCATGTTAAAAACAGGAGGCTAGAGTTCAACGAGTTAAAGAGGTTTGATTTTAAGGCGGACGAGGCATATGTATTTATTTTTTTACTTATTAGAGGTAACTGATTGGTTTTACTTTGATGTAAAATTATTTCATTTCAATCGTTTGATGATTAGTCATATGACGTTAAATTAAAGGTAAATAAATACAGAAAGGAAAAGAGGTAGTAACAAAATTGTTATTAATAAACTCATTTATTAAATAAACAGATCAAGCTTATTAACAATTCTCTTTCTTTACAAAAAAGATGTAAATGAGTAGATCTATA
Organism: Hyphantria cunea; assembly: GCA_003709505.1. Lineage (NCBI taxonomy): Eukaryota > Metazoa > Arthropoda > Insecta > Lepidoptera > Erebidae > Hyphantria > Hyphantria cunea. The sequence goes on from PKRV01000942.1 coordinate 64,617, forward strand.
TTTATTATTAAATGTAAATTTAGTGGCAGAATTATCAAGTTTCAATAAACTGTTGCTATCATTTAATAATGCTATTGATAACTGAGGTTGAAAGGGTTTTAAGGGACCAATGATTAATAAAATTGAAGCGCTTTCCCGATAAAGTGATTTATCAAGGGCATTCTTCCGGCAAACAAAATACGGACCGAACCAATGTTTACCGATTTGTTTGTCTAAAATGTGCTATTTTTTTTGATGGACTTATCCGATTAAAAGTGACTTAAGTTAAAAAAAACCTTTAACTATTTAGACATAATACATATATAGAATTTCATTGAAGTGACACCCACAGTGTAATATAATATAGGCCGACAGACCAGACAAAACAGTCTATAATTTTTTTACAGAGGGAAATCTTCACATATATCTACACATTTATATATTTATTTATAACTCTATGCACTTTAGTACATCAGTGGACTTAACGCCAAGGACATTCTCTACCAGTCAACCTTAGGGTGGTGTAGAAATCTTGTAAGGTAGGCGCGCCTAGGCTTCGTACTTAACTTTTTCAAAATATACATTACACAGCATATAGATATATATACAAATATGTTTATGTATTTGTTTTGTATATATATATATATATATATATATATTACATATACATACAAAACATGTTTAAATTACATTAGCCCACTTGTGGATAAGAAAGTGTTGGAGTGCTATCGTTATGATGACTCTGCCATGCCAGTGAGGAGAAGGTCATGCACTTTCTTTTTAAATATGAGACGGTTAGTGGACATCTTGATTTCAAGTGGTAGAGCATTCCAGAGTAGAATTGTCTGACTAGATTCATAAACAAAACAACCGCTTGTCACCACGAACAGACACATAGTAATCAAAACAAAACATTCACAATTTTACACACAAGCGTTTTTGTAATGCGGAGGCAATTTGGGCCTATACGTGACGAAATGGTCGTCTATGTATAAGCCTACCTTCCGTGTTGATCTATAAACACACACTTTCTTATAAACACAAATATTAATTACGATATTCTTCCCCGAATGCATATTAAAACGTCAATATTTTCACGATTGCAATTTTATTTCTACTTGCAATATGTAGGTGGTCAATAAAAATATAAAAGTTTCCAAACTTTTTTAACCAAAACCATTTTTACACACAACGCCATTTAGTCCCAAACTAAGCAGAGCTTGTACTATGTACAAGACAACTGATATTAATACATACATACTTTTTTTTTGTAAATACCTACATATTATACATAGAAAACACCCAAACTCCGAAACAAATGTTTGCAGATCATACAAACATTTGATCTGACTCAGGAATCGAACCCGAGACCACATGCACTGCAGTCGCATACGCTACCACTGCGCCACCGCGGCAGTAAAGTAGAGTATGTTATTCAGTTTTGTCTAAAAGGTAAAATGTACTGCATATTTTCTGAACTGTATTCACCCTAACCACATCGCAAGTGTTGAGACATTCACCAATTACTGGGCTTGAAGGGCATGCCGATGATAATTGAGTATATGGTTTATGGTCCAACACATTGCTTGCTGTGACTACGCCTACCAGTTTTTGCACCTTATAGGGAACGCATTGCTTTATCAGTTATGTTATATTTTTCCTATTATTGACTGTCTTCTCATCCTATCCACTTATTTTTAAAGTACATGCAAATTGAAAGTATATTTTCAGATATTAAAATATTTCAAATTGTGTATAAAGAGTATTAAGGAACCCAATACACAAGATAAAAGAAAAAAAATTAAAAACCTCCTACGCAAGCACTTAATCGAATAATCATACGCCAAGTGGTAGCGTATGTGACTGCTGTGCGTTCGATTCCCGACCAAATATTTGTATGATATGTAAATATTTGTTTCAGAGTTTGGGTGTTTCTATGTATGAAATGTCTGCGTTGTCAAAATAAAGTATATATTATATTTATATCAGTTGTCTAGTACCCAGTAGTAGTTTGCCTCCTACACTACTTTTGGCAAACGTAGTGTAGGACGTCCACAGGCCAGGTGTAGCGATGATTTGCACAAGACGGCTGGCCGGAGCTGGATGCGAGAAGTCATAGATCGAACTAAGTGGAGTGAAATTGGAGAGGCCTATGTCCAGCAGTGGACTGCGATAGGCTGATGATGATTATGATGATGACAGTAGTAGTTACTTGGGACTAGATGGCGTTGTGTATTAGTCGTCCGAAATATTTATTTATTAATATAATTTTATTTGTGAGGTTGGAATCATTTGTTATACAAAGAATTCAAGCTATGTGTAGTACTTAAGCAAGAATAAAAGTAAATCTTAATTTATTTAGATTATATTTCTAAAAATAGAAATTTATTATCATTTCCGTATCTAAGTGTGAACGAACACTCGCAAAAACAAAGAACTCACAATCCGCCTTTTTCAATTACATTTAATTACAATGTTCATGGTTGGTTCACTAAAAGATACTGTTACTTAAACTTTTAAGAAAGATGCTGCAATTACACATGAAGACAAATATGCAGGTTTTTTTATACGGGTTACCGTTTGATTCCAATCTTCTTCATATTTCCTTATGTCCTAACTATTACAAAAGTAATTAAGACAACTATCATAAACTAGCTGTTGCTCGCAGTTTCGCTCGTGTGATTATTTTCTGTTTGTGTTTCTAACTTCGAAAATGATGAACTTCCATGCAACCATTCATATTTTATCTTTCACTCCTCGGCGCAAAACTTTCAAAAATTCTTTCTTAGTGGCTGCTTATGCTATGATGCCACGGCAGCCAGTCTAAACGGAGACCAGCCAACTACGCAGGAGATATTATAGTGCATTAGTGTGTGCGCAAACACAGGTGCACTCTCTGTTCCTCCTCTTTCATAATCCGATGGGACAGTTAACCGACACGACCGGGGAGAGATTAGGCGCAGGACCGTCAGCTTTATGTGCTCTTCGAGGCACGGGGGTTCAGACCCAAAAGTCCAAACTCCGAGCTGTTATTAAGTACTTCTATAATCAGAAAAACACAATAACACTTTTAGCCCGATCCGGGATTCAAACCCGAGACCTCTTAATTGGCAGTCACATATTTAGACCTATGAGCTATACCAATGAGGCTGCTTATAACTCAAAGAAGATAAGCTACGGAAATTCCAAGTTTGTGGTCATAGCCGTTCTACGTTGACGAATCAAGGGCAAGTTATTTTATTTGTATAGCAAGAAATTGCAACAGATGTATATATATGTATATATATCGTATGCATAGTGTGCATAGAGCAACATGGGTCACCGACACAGAGTAACACGGTAGAGAGTAGCCATATGAACGCGTCAAAGTGTAAGCCTAATTGGGCTTACGAATGACACTATTCTTTCTGACACAGAATGTATGTCTCTGAATTTTCTGAATGTTTTGTATTAATTGTAAAGTATGAGTTTATAGTGACAAGTGACTGTTTTTGTATGCGAGTCTAAAACGTATATAAGTGAAGACGTCCCCCGCAAAAAGTGATAAACTGTTTTGTATTGGAAAAAGAAGCTATGGCTACACCTCTCCGGTCCGGCTCGTGTGCCTCTATAGTCACCGACCGCGTAGTACGTAACTTTGTATGGGATATGTAGAAGCATAGCTTCTTATATCGTCTGACAATAAGGCAATTTGGTAAGCTTGGGTAGGTTATTAACAAGATTTTAGTTGCATAAGAAACATCGCGAATAAAAATACTAACCTGCTAAAGCCCTAACAACATGCAATAAAACGTTCTAAACTTATAAATTAAACCAAACCGTTAAAATAATAAATAAGCCTAATAAAACAACACATTCAATGTAAAACCAGCGGTGCGGCGCGTGCGCAACGTATATGCTCTAACAACCTTTGCACCGAAGTGTATTATGGTATCATCATTTTATTATTATATTGTTACCTTCTTTGTTGGTTCAACTGATTTATATGTGCGAGATAGCCTTTTTTATGCTTCCATGCCTTTATAAAGGCAATAACAAATTATGAATATAAGTAATATATTAAGAACAGTTTGTGAAAAGATTTTTTACTTCAAATTACTAACTGATGTGAGATGGCTGGTGCGCTAATTCTTTTGATACAATTATTAAAGAATGCAAAATTTTCTTTAAATAGCTGAAGTGTTTTCTTAAAATAAAAAGGACATCATGACAATTGACTATTCATTGTAGGGATCACCGGTGTTAAATACTTGTAGATAATTAAAAACAAATTTATATCATTCGTTTTTCTCTCTTATTATTACTCTTTATATATTGTTTTAACATTATTTCTTTTTATGTAATAGGGGGCCAACGAGTATGAGTATAGCCTGATGGTAAGCGATTACCGCCACCCATGGACACCTAACTCCAAAGGTGTCACAATTGCTTTGCCGTCCTTTAAGGAATGTTGAGAGGGGGGAGTGGTTGGGGTATAGGCCTCTGGTATCCTCACTTACTCGGTGAAACACAGCGCGAGCGCTGTTTGAAACCGGTTTTATGTGAGGTCGTGGTATCACTCCGGTCGAGCCGGTCCATTCATGCTAAAGCGTGGCTCTCCCACGGTAAATAACGGATTAGTCAGTTTCACATAAGATAAAGTCTTTGATAGTCCACTGCTGGTTATTTATCATTATCTCAGAAAGGAGGTTTTAGCGTACTAACAGGTAGTTTCGGTCAGAAATGTTTTTTAAACGCAGCTTTGGCGCCTGTGAGAATACGTTCTACAAAATACGTATACAGATTGTATTATCTGATACGAATGTTACTCATCATAATAATGGTAAATAATGAATTGAATGAAAATGATGAATATTCTAGAAGAAACAAGGCTTCTGCATTTTTTCGCGCTGTAAGACAGTTCTACAGATATTTGTGTGTATTTTTTGTGTCATTTGCCCAAATTTATTTGAGGTCGACGCAACGAGCTTTCTTCTTTCTTTAATTCTTGACTATTACTCTCATTTTATTCTCATTCCCTTGAAAGAAGCCCATCAACCTTTTATTTCCTTCCATTTTAAAATTTTTCTTCAACACATTTTGATTATCCCTAACTATCATTGGTATTTTGGATTAAATATACCCAGTGTCATTTTCTATACTCTTAACAATGTGGTAATTTAATTATTATTGGTTCAGCAGTTCAGACAGGAATGCGTAGAAAACAAACAGACGCTATACTTAACTATCATATGTCAAAATTACCAGTCAAACTCGGTGCAGTGTGTACTCTCATAGATTCAAACTGTTTGATATCAAAGTATTCTTAGACAAAAAAGCTCATATTGTTGAAGACAATAGGACCAACACTCTTAAATCCAGCCGTATACCTCTTAAATGATACATTGATCAATTGCGTGTCACATGATACAAGAAGGTCTTAAGGCCTAAAAGTTTTTTCTAAACAATCACCGAGGGAAAGTAACGATGGCGCGGTCAGTACCTGGATGGGTGAACGCTGGTGGCATGCTACCATGAGACTCTCCGTGATTCGGAGGTCACGTTAAGCAGTCGGTCCCGGTTGTTATCATACGATAACAGTCGTGAAGCTTAGTTGGAGGCCGCCCGAACGAGTTAAAAACATCCAACGACAAGATTTACGTAGCCACAACGTATTCTTGCCAGTACCCAACCCGCACTTGGCCAGCGTGGGGACGTATGGCCCTAACCCTCTTCTGAGAGGAGACCCGAGCCCAGCAGTGGGACATTATGAGTTGTTGATTGATTGATTGATTTAAATATTCGTAATACTACGTAATAGATATTCTTGGAGTATCATAAATAGTAGTCATATTTCATATTCTGTGAAGCTTGTTTAATATCGTATCAGTGATGATGTCATGCCATTCTACTTTAAATGTCAATCAGCTTAATTTTGCCTCAGCAGAATGTCAGGCGCTTGCAAATTGTATTTCTTTACGATTGAATTTTCATCATTTCATGTTCATTCAATACACATAAGCTTATTTGTTCCATATTCATCATTAATAAATAAATAATCATAAATTAATTGATTTTCAAGATAAGAAAAAAGTTTATCAGGAAATGAACTTTTACATCGATGGAATATGTATTGTTGTGTGAGAAAAAGCAGATAGAATAAAAAGTGGGATCGCGATAGGTGAGGCGCGTCGGCGCAAGCGCAGCGCGTGGCGCGCGCGTGCCCGCCAACCAATTACACATCTTTGCCTTTATTACAAGACCGCTCATTAGATGTAGACCAAGATATGCTAATTTATTGGATGCGGCAGGTACTCAACGACCATTGGATTAATTTTATTATACGAGTAAAAAAGTTAATCTGAACTGGTAGATTTGACATTTCTGTAAATGTTTTTCAATATGGCATGCTTAATCGAATGTAAGTGCTATTCATAATTTATCTAAATTTACTGAAATTATTGTTAACAAAGACTTATCAAAGGTATAGAAGCACAAATTTTAAGTAAAATCTTTAATCCTACATTTTATATAAATATTATCATATACTGTAGCAATATTCCTAACGGTACTATTTTTTGGTATTAAAATATCAACTTACATTACGTTACGTATTAGATTTTACTTTCCAGTCCAGCCATTGCAGAGATTAGCCGGAACAAACAAATAGACGGCCAGATAGACAGACAAATTTTGTAAAAAATGATATTTTGGTATTATGATTTTTTATGCATTTAGTAAAAAGCAGTTATTTTAATATTACAAACAGATACTCCATTTTTATTGATTTGTATAGATAAGCTAAAATAAAGCAGCATTGATCACCAAGATACAGATCAATGCTTTATTAAATTAAGTAGTTAGGTAAGAATAAAAACTAACATTTAGGGCATTTAGTGAAAAATAATCACAACTGTTTTTTTAATTCTAATGTTTTGAAGAAGCTTTTGCCCTCACCGGTATGCCAGCTCTTTAAAACAGTTAAAACATGGCACAAAAAATCTGTGCCCTCAATGTTTTATTTTTGACTTTTTGTTATCAACTCTAAGTCTTTACTTTAGTTAATATTACTCTCACAAAAATGACGTAATACTAAAAGTAGTTCAATTTACCATGTCCATAAGGTTTCTTTATTCCGAGTTCACGATTGAGTATGCGCACCCAAGTGTATCACCTGCCAGGTCAACACAATTGTTTTTTACCCGCAAACTAAGCGCGCCTAGCGGACCTGCTCGCGTTTTTACACCGACCTGATAGTTACAGATGGGGCGCCACAAGCGGTGTTTCTTGAAATTACTCCATACATCTTCAGCTGTCATTTTTTGCATTTATTTATATTGTAACTACTGACATTATAACTACGATACTAACGGTATGATTGTTTTTTGGTTCTATTTTGACAGTTTGAAATGTCAAAGAGACAAAAATGACGAATTAGAATTAAGAAGATAAGCAGAAGAATGAAGGTTGAGTAGTCTTAGTATAGATCCGTTGATATTTGAACAGAGAGAGAGAACAGATTAAGGGTAGTCTTTGAAGTCTTACTTCCTCGTTTGGGCTACTGATAATTTCACTCACTCGGTTAAATTGTTTTTAACGCCGATTTCGTCTAAGGTTGTTGTACCACTCAGATCCGGTTGAAATAAAATAGAAGAAAAAGATTAAAAAATATAACTCGACTATGTAAAAACTTTTAATAAAATGTATATAAGCCTATGTCGACTGGGCTGTTGTTGCGAATCTAATGGCATTCATTAAAATTAAGTAGTTTAAACACTAACGGTTGAACAAGCAATCATACATAGACTGCCCATTGCCAAAAATATTAACCTTTTTCCGGCTTCGCCGTAGTCGGGTAGTAAAATAAATAAAAGAATATAAGACAGACGACCACACGTACATTTTTAAACATATGAATGGTACTCGCGACATAATTGTTTCGTTACTATGATTGGTAGTTGACAAAAATAACAAGTGCGGTGTACAACGACCCGAACTAAAATAGTGTTCGAGGGTACAAGCATCCGCCGTGAGTAAGAAAAGGGTAGTGTGCTGTAACCCTAATTATGGGTAGGCAGGCAAATGTTTTGCCTTATTTACCTAAATAAATACCCAGTTATCAGTAAGGTATGCGTAATATAATCAAATGGATTAAGAGATTTCTAACCAAGATTGAGTGGTACAAGCTTTGTGATCCGGCGTCTTGCTGAAAAGACCATTCTTGGCTATTGAACTTGGTGTTAATAAGGGGCTTAAATAACTTCTCAAGAACGGTATCTTGATACATTTGTGCCGATGTTTGATACCTTTTTCACAAAAACGTGACGCAATCACTTCTTCATAGCTAACACCCCACCAAACCGTCCTTAATTGACTAATTAGGAAGTTTCCTTAGAGCTTTCAGCTAAATACAGTTATTTTGTTTGTTAAAATATTACTCAATTGTAAACATTTTCTCATACCTAAACATTTTTTTTCTTTATGCATAAAGCATATGCATCGTTTTATAATTATCAGTTAAGAAATGACCAGTGCGTCTCTTATAGACTGCAAATGAATGGAACCATGTCGCACTCTAAAATATGATTTTAAAGCGCGACATGGTTCTAGGTGCTATCTTCATCTCTCGATATAAAATCTTTTGCTTTCGGACAGAATTTCTTTGAATTCTTTTCTTTACTGTTTTGATCCCCTTTTTGTACGAACACGACGTTGACGTCCAGATCTTTTTCTGTTACAAAAGCAGAGGGGGTTTCATTGTACCTAACAAAAGCCAGGTAATAATAAAGTACACAAACTTTTGACTAATACCAAGTGTATGGTGGATTTAAAAAATTGTATTTGACTTTATACCTACTTTATGTAATGCAATCACAGTGATTCGGTTCTCTTCACCCCAATCCATTTTAATATCACAATTTTTTTTATATTATATTCCATAACAAAAATATACGAGTATTTTTTTTTATGGAATAGGGGGCAAACGAGCAGAAGTATCGCCTGATGGGAAGCGATTACCGCCGCCCATGGACACCCGTAACACCAGAGGCATCACAAGTGCGTTGCCGGCCTTGGGGGATGGGGAGAGGGATGAGGGGAAGGGTTGGATTATGGGCTTCCGGTATCCTCACTCACTCGGTGAAACACAGCGCAGGCGCTTTTTCACACGTTGGGGCGAAAATAATAAAACACAACGAACAATTGTATAAAAATGACAGATTCCTTTATCAAAAGTAATATTTTGTTTATTTTTAATTGTAACAGTATTTTTGGCCAGACTAAGTACACTTTGATAAATTATTTGACAGAAAATTAAGATTATCTTAATATGAATCAACTTGTATAAAAACTAGTGATAAATCAAAGGCGATGTTGTTCATAAAGTCGCGGACCATTTATTTTGACATACGATGATGCACTGTGTGGTTCCGTAAGTAATTTTATTTTACCGTTTAAATGATGACGTATGGGACAATAAAAACTGTGGTACTTCGTTGTTGAATTGAGACATTTTTAGTTCTGTCAAACCTAGCGAATCAATAAATGAGTTGACAAACAACATTGAAATTTCTTGATATGGAATGAAATATGCTCAATAGAATTGTTAGTGTTGCTTCTGAAACTTGCGTTCTTTTACGAGCCTGATAGGTTAGTTTATTTTGGGCATGAACTTGAAGTTACAAGTGTTTCATTAGATCAAGAGTCACTGTTTACTTTAAACTATTTTATTAGCTACCGCAGTAATCATTTTTCTGGTTAGTATATAGTCCATGACACTCACAAATAATGTGACTTTCTATAGTTAAAAGAATCTTCAAAATCGGTTCTGTAGATCCAGGATTACTGGGTAACTTCACAAGTTACATTTTGCACTCCGAGAGTAAATTTTCTTAGTTTTCATTAGTATACAAATACAATACAATACAAATATTTTGGACATGTAATACACAACGCCATCTAGTCCCAAACTAAGCAGAGCTTGTACTATGGGTACTAGACAACGGATATGAATACATAAATCCTACTTTTTTTGTAAATACATACATATTATACATAGAAAATATCCAAACTCCGAAACAAACATTTGTAAATCATACAAACATTTGGTCCGACCCAGGATTCGAACCCGAGACCTCATGGACAGCAGATGCGTACGCTACCACTGCGCCACCGAGGCAGTTGGTATGACTGGCTGAGTTCATCGTCACGGAACTAAACTGTCAGCTGGTAGGGAAGTCTAAGTTAGTCAATGTTTGAATTGTGTTCCAATTCTTACAAGAACGTGAATATCAGCATTAGTCAAAACACAAATCACCAGACTACATTGTTCTTATTGTCTACGGTAGTTAGTCAGCAATTTGGGCAATCATTGTTAAGTCATGAGTGATGTTCTAGCGGTCGGAGGCGCAAGTTCACTTTATTAGTGAACCACGCGCCGGAACAACTAACTGTAATAATGTATAAATTGAATTATTATAGCGTATTTACCTGATTACGATGAAAACTTAGTTTAAAGCTGAATTTTCTTACCATGCGATTGTTAGTAAATAACGATTATCTCTATATAATATGTGACTTTATTCTTTAGGCGTGATATTTATATATCGCAGGTCAGGTTTGCCAGTTAACTTTAATTACTATAGGATTTTGTTCCTCATTATTATCTTATAAATAGCTGACCCGGTGAACTCCATACTTACCGCCAATTTTTTAGCTTGTTTTTATTATTTTATGCCTGCCTCAGCTACACACGGGTACAGTCGTGGGCTAAAAAAAATACACTTTTCGGTTTTCTTATAATTTTCTCTAATAAAACCTTGTCATGACAATAACAAAAAAAAAATATCCGATCCGAAGTAATGTGGGTACATACATTTGAGTGATTCATTTTTATCAACCCCCGACGCAAAAAGAGTGCTGTTATAAGTTTGAAGTCGATGTCTGTGTGTGTGTTTGTACAGATTACACAGATGGACCGATTTCCATGCGATTTTTCACTCGAAAGCTAGTTTCCTAGAAGTGATTCTTAGCTATGTTTGGCTAATATCGGTCCCGCAGTTTAAGAAAATGTAATAATAATTTATGTAAGGGATTATTTGGCCTACAATTACACAATTAAGTGTTTGCGTAAGGGCTTTTGAAATTATTTTTTTATCTTAACTTGTTTATATACTAGCTGAGCCCCGCAGTGTTACCCGTCGTACAACAACCAACGCAGGTAAAGCCTTGAAGCAAAGCTAGTCTAAAAAAAACTACCTGACAGTGAAAGTCCTGTCAAAAACGTTCCAGCCGTTTCATAGATTACCGGCCCTCTCTAAAACAAACAGACTGACCGACAAAAATTGTAAAAATGTAACTTTGGTCAATGTACCGTGTATACATAAATATGTATTTAGAAAAAAAGCGGTTATTTTAATATTAGAAACAGACACACCAATTCTTTATTTGTATAGATATATAATAATAATAAACCTTATTTTATGTTAGGTAAATATATATTAAAACAGATATTTCCATCAAGAAATATTCAAGGGTCGATCTTCTGAATGGTAGCATTTTCTATAGGCAAACTTTTGAGATTGTGACCGTTGTTATAAAAGACCGTTGTACGTTACTATGTTCTTGATAAAGGGTAGAATGTGGTTACACGAAGTGTTAATTAAACATGGTACTAATAGCTGAAATATTATTGGACTGTGGGTATATCAACTCTTACTTAAAAGACTTTTCTCATGTGTACCCGGAGTACAGTATACTGTAGTGCACTCCAGCACTATTCGATTGATGTCACTATAGCAAATTTGAAAAATTGTGAACGTCGAGACACATTCAGTGGAATTTACGAAATGAACACCAAGGATGTCAGTAAATAACTCGACACACGAATTAACAACACGAACCTATAAAATGCCTTCAAGAAAAACCTATAAATAGGTTGCTTTAAATAGATAAACCGTGGCATTATTACCTACCGGTGTATAATTTTCCATATCACCGGGTGCTGCGAAATGAAAACTAGCGCGGTTCCCCGGGAAGACGGTCATTTTTACAGAACTCAGTCTTGCTGAGCAATTACACCGTAAATGCATATATCACAGGGGACAGTAAAATGTGCGTTATCCATCGCGTCCGACATTTATGTTTAAATTACTTAGATTAAAACGTCAGGCACTCTAACTACATCGAAAGATGTTTTAACTGTGCACAAAATGATTTTTTTCAATGCACTTTAGATGCTGCACATTTGATTATGATAAGAGAAAAAGTATTTTTCCACTATGAATGCAATAAATGTTCTACATTAAGATGAACGTTGTGTGTAGATTACACAGTGATTAAAAACTTTCTTGTAACTTTATATTTAAATGACAACGATTTCACTTGTAAACATTTTTACATGCACTCGCGTTAATAATTAAGGTGATGCAATATACAATTTGATTAGAATTTTAAATTAATGTTTTCATTCATAGCAGCAAGTGTTGTGCTGCTAGGTGATCAAGTATGCAAAAAAGTACCTTGTTCCTTCTATCATAAATATTTTGGGACTCTGTCGCGCAATTTATAAACGCGGTAAACAACATGTATTGTGAACGGTATAGTACCTACTTATTTTTGGGTTTTACAAGCTTTTGGAATTACCATAGGAATCTGAAAAACAAAAAACCAAATTCCAAAAAAAAACAGCCATGTGTTATTTAGCATTGGTTCATAAGAGTAAAATAGTAATCGCGTGTTGAGTTGAAAATCTGGCTAACTTAGGTTTAGTAGTAGAATTCAAGGGCTTCTGAACCTAAACTATTTATTTACTTTCAGTATTCAGAACATCGTGTACCTATGGAATAAAGAGGACTACGAAATTTTAACATAAGAAGGGGTCTGCGCTATTATGCTTTTTTTTGGAAATTTCAAGTCTCTAGCATATATTATAATACTAACGCCGTTTGTGTCGATAGCTATGGAGAGCTCACTCGTGAGAACGCTCGGTCGTCCGGTTTTCTCAAGCAAACAACAAGAACACACTGATTATCGAGTGTTTGCAAATAAAATGTCTGCAACATTATTTTTGAAAACAATGTTGATCGTTTTGTGAATGGAATTCAGATAGGAACTTAATTGAGTCATTTATGACTTTATTGATTATGTTGATGTTTCTATAAGTCGCTTGACTAGCTGTATTTCTTGGTTAAAGAACAGAGTTATCAGTAGAAGACCAGCGTTAAATATATCTTTCATTGATTTTCACCGTGTAAATAAGGTTTACATCAACGACTTCTAATAATTCAGTACTGGACATAAGCCTCTATTTACAAAGGAGGTTTTGCCTAAAATACCACGTTGGCCATATGGGTATATGGTTTGTTTCAAGTTTTCGTTCTTTTTGCAATAATGTAGTCCTCTATAGTTTACGCACTTAGCCTCCACGATAGCTATGGGATAAATAGGAGTGATGTTCCCGTTTTTTTCATCCTTTATCACATGGACTGGAGCCATACACCCTACCCTATTTGCCTTAGATTCTGCAAATGAGAGGGGAGGGAAAGGAACCAAAGGGTGGCAATCCACTTGTAGCTCTCGAGTTGCACCTGTGAGTTGATGAGTTGCAGTAGTCGTCTACTATCAGAAGACAAGTCTGTTCTATTGAATACAATGTGATGTTAATACTGTTAACGATATCTTAAGAAAACGCTGTTATATCACGGGTTTTATAATCTTTGATATGTAAACGTGAAGACTAAAATTAGAACGAACTCAATAATATAATTACATTGCGTATAAATAAACACAGCTTAGACGCTTGTATTTGAATAAGGCTTACAATATCTTATTCTACTGAGTACTGTTAGTTTGAACTATTTGTGAAATAATTGTAACCAGAGCTTGATAAATGTAATATATAAATATAATTCTCGTGTGTTTGTACCAAGTTCCTCCGAAACGACTTGACTATTTGAAAAAAAAATGTGATTTGGCGTTGAAAAAAATACATAGTATAACCACAAATTTCATCACTTTCTAAAATCCCTGATAGATTATTATAGACTTATCTGCTAGATAAGCTATAAACTTAAAAAAATGTGATTTAAATGAAAATCTGTAGTGACAGAATTTATATTATCACTATCAATTTAAATTGTCAGTGTTTATGTGCATTATTGCCGGTTGTGGTTTATGGTCCCGTGCTTCGAAGCATGTGCATCTTCCCATGACGCCACCCGAGTCTTTTGGGCGGGAAATCGTAATAACGTAATAGGCTGTTGAGAAATAAGGACTTACGTAAAGTCGGCTACGTGCATTCTTAGTTTAGTATTTGTCATAAGCTTCTTGAAAGGTCTGATGATTTATTGGCTAGTGATCCTTACTGTTAAAGTGGTAATCTTAGTAATAATTTTGGAAGGTAGTAGAGCCACGCTAGATGTGGGCCACGAAAGTATTACCTTCTTACAGAAGACCAACCTAACATGACCGCATTCATGCTGTAGTATTTCGTTCGTGAGTGCGAGACCGGAGGCCCAATGATGCAGTAGCATCTCAAAACGCCGATGTACTGCGGGTCACGATGCCACGTTATCTTCATTCACAATGAGTATGGTCACCACTACTCATAGATTCTACTATTTTTTTTCCATCAGACTATCATCAGAGTGAAAGCAGTTTAGCAGGCTTATAAATAAAAAAAACCTACTACATTTTTATTAAGAGTAACTTCAATACTCAAAGAGTAAATCCAAATCTGTATATCTTGTTGTATTTAAATCCTAAATTTTTAACCTAGGTATTAGGGACCTGTCCCAGCTTCGCTCGGTGATCTTTGAATTTTTCCGTTTTCAATTTACCTAGTATAAACATGCATGTTATATAACTAACTATTATCTCGTAGTAAAGATAAACGTACAAATTACGTAGAAACTGTTTCAAAGCTTAAGACACTACAAACTATAACTACTGCTGGAAATTACCCTTATTTTTAACGCGTCATTATCATCAACAACCCACAATGTTCTACTGCTGGACTCGGGTCGTCTCTCCTTTTCCCAGGAGGGTTAAGGCCATACGTCCCCACGCTGGCCGAGTGCAGGTTGGGGACTGGCACACGTTGTAGCTACGAAATCTTACCGCTGAATATTTTTAAGCCACCCAAAGACCTCCAACTAAGTTCCACAACAGCTATCCTATGATAACAGTCGGGACCGAATGCTTAACGAAACCTCCGAATCACGGAGATACTAACCGCGCCATTGTGCAATCATCGAGTGTAACTGGGCTGCTTTAAATGTGTACCGGTTGCCTATTGAATCTTTATTATATTGGATCTTTGACAATTGATATTTAAATGTATTCATAGTCAAGACCTCCCATATGGCTGCTTTAAACTAGAATCGGAGTACTCATATGTCACACCGAATCAATTGTGTTGAGCAAAGACCGTGCGAAATGATAGGTTAGGTGCAGCAGTATTGTTCGTGCACGGTGACCCGCCCCCTATCTCTCGAACTTCCTTTGCGCCTTGTTTACGCAGGGTGAACGTTGTAACTGCTACTTAGAAAGTATCCATTGTGTATTGCCCGTTGAGTTATAAGGGCTCAAAGGCCCTACAAATTTTGTTCGTCCATTCAATCACGCTATGGTCAAAAAGTTACTCAAGACAAAATTATATATTTACTGGGTATTTGGGCCTTCGATGTATGTCGGTTATTGCGGTAAAGTGTAACCTGTAGCTTTCGGCGACTTCCACACACAACGAGAAACAGGAACACACTACAGCGCCATCTACCGAAGGCGCGTCGAAATATGGAGTAACGAAGGAAACGAAGACACTACCAATCCTAAATCGCGCAATAGAAAAATTCCCGCCGATTTTCACGTATATTCCAACCATTCCAACATCAATCGTACAGCCGTGGCCCGTCAGGCATAATCACCTCGTCTGTTTGGAATATTCTCCCTTTGTTATGAAGGGACATGTAACCCGTTCCTCCACAAGCTTTTCTCAACAATCAAAGTATCTTTATGTCAAAGTTCATTTAAAGCGTAAATTCAAAAAATTTATACTTCTACTGAATAATGTTTAGTTGTTGACGTAACTACCTGCTCTTAAAATATAAATGAAATATATAAACTAAAACATATCATTTGTGTATCAATATTGTATGTGATTGTTTTTTTAATTTTTTTAGACAGTTAATTGTTTTTACTTAGTCTTTGATTGTAATAATTTTTATTTTTGTAATGTCCATGTTGCGGAGGAGGAGGAGCACTAGAGATTAAGATTTTTTTGTAATAAATCTAGCATGTAAAGTTACTTCCTTGTCGGAGATCCAGTTTTTTTTTATATATTTAAGCTGCCAAAATGACTCTGCCCTGCCTGATGGAAAGCATGAGCAGAATCCAAGAGTGGTGGTCACCATCCTCAATGCGAAAAAGAACAATGCAGCATGGTGACCCACACTATGGCGGCCTGGGGGGAAAGGGGATGGTGAGGGGGATAGGGGGCGTTGGATTGGGGTATGGGCCTCCGGTATCCTCACTCACTCGATGAAACACAGCGTAAGCGGATTTTCACACCGGTTTTCTGTGAGGCCGTGGTATCACTCCAGTCGAGCCGGCCCATTCATGCCGAAGCGTGGCTCTCCCACGGTATAAAGATTAAATAAATAAATAGAGGATAACAGACAGAGGTATCTTCGAATTTATAATTTTTTAATGGATGTAGATGACTTAGATGTTGTTAAGCATATCCGTATTCTTTTTAAATGTAAATAAAAAAAAACATGTGCTGATTGCTTAAGGAATGAAAGTTAAGAACCTTTCCTATTATATTAGGTACTTATTGAATAACTCTAAACATATTTTTTTACTTATGTTACTTTTTGTACCGTTTCTTACTTAACTTTAAATGAGTCAGTAGAAATGCAAAAAATACCCTGTACGACTAATTTGACACAGATGTCGTATCGTGGTATAATGGAATCGTTCAAAGCAATAGAAGAGAAAATGACGTACGGTACGCAGCAATATAATGTCACGCCCGCCGCACGCGACCCGTGACGAACGGCGAACCGCCTGCTGTCAATCCACGATCGTACCTACTAACTGTCACAATACCGTTTCTACGTCACTATTAAGTACTTAACTGATACTTTCATCTATTCGCTAAAACACCCTGTCATCTATTCAATGATAGTTTGGTCAATTCGATACGTGTATACAAGTTTATAGTCAACACGTAATAAATTTTTATGAATAGTTTACGAAGTGATGCTTTTTAATTTGACATTAATCACTTTTTAGTTCGAATAGAAAAATCGATAGGATTAATTTTACTTATTTTTAATGGGAGAGATTTATATAAATATTTTTGTAGATGAAAGAAATTTACCTTAATCTTTTCTATAGGTAAAACGTAGCTATCTCCGTAAGCTAACACGAAGGAAACCACATCTAACTAAAATACCCCTTTTGCACATCTACTATCTGTTTCATACATACTTTGAACATATTAAACCCACTTAATTATCTCGGATTGTATTCCTCTGTAGGACAAAGCTACCGGTTTAATGTAGTCAATTTCTATCGAACCCGACGTTCTTCCGATATCTCAAATAAGATTAAACTACGTACTTACTAGACTAACATGAATTGTCACACACATATTCTTAGGTTAAAGTGTCGCCCGGTTGCAGCCATTTAATGTGTTCCCCGAACCATGGAAAGGTCACGAAAAAAATGCTTGTTCGTCTCACGATGAGGCCAATTACCTACAGACCTTCTGTTATTATCTAACAATATATATATATTTAATAATTCTGTGTTATTGACATAACTTTCGGCGATAAGAGTTTTGGGACTAGATTTTTTGCAATAAATGGTCTATCGTGAGGTTGATAATGTGTGTACTTGCACTTACAAATTAAAGCGCGACGGCATTTAGCAAACTAAATTTATTAATTTCCCGCCCTGACATGGAGTAGATCCGTCGTCACTTGTTCCGATTCGTACAATGTGGAAATTCGGTCAAGGACAACTTAAAAAAGGGGACGCGAAAACTTTTTCGATAATCTAGGTTCTACCAGGAGCTATTTAGGAGGATATTTTTCCACTTTGACGGGAATTAACGCAATCACATATTTTTGGGCATCACATTGACTGAAGTTTTAGTTTTAGTATACCTAAGCGACTGTTCTTATAAACTCAATCTCGGATCAATTAAGTTCCTTCTACCATCTTTATGCAGACGTATTTACAAATATATACTCAACCGCCGATCGACTCTTTATTGGAGGCGTTCAACATTATTAATACTGACCTGCGTCGCATTAGCGAATGGAGTCATAATCATGGACTCAAGGTTAATCCTGTTAAGACACAGGTATGTGTTATTGGCGGTTCCAGACTAGTTTCGAGGATTAACTGGACACAACTACCTCAAATTTGTAGTACGTACGTACGTAAGTCCTTAAGTCAAAAATTTAGGGATCTGCATAGACAATACCTTGTCTTGGGGTTCACAGATACAAGAGGTCAGTCGAAAGATATTTGCTTCTGCCCGGTCTCTACGAAGATTACGCAATTTTCTTCCGATTGCAACTAGGTCTGCACTTGCACAAGCACAACTTCTGCCAATTCTCGACTATGCCGATGTCAGCTATCTGAATGTCACTGAAGCACATCTTGATAAGCTTGAGCAACTACAAAATCTCTGTATACGATTCGTATTTGGCTTACGTAAATATGATCACGTCTCTGAATTCCGTCAATTGCTCAAGTGGCTTCCAATTCGCTTTCGCCGGAATACTCATATTCTTATTTTCTCTACAATATTTTGTTTAATCCCAGAGCCCCTTTCTACCTCAAAGAACGATTCAAGTTCCTTAATGACACACATAAAAAATGTTTAAGATCATCTGAGGATTTGAGACTGGAGATGCCTCAGCTTTCCACAAAATTTTACGACCAGTCTTTCACTGTTAAAGCTGTACGCTTGTGGAATGCACTGCTGGTGAACATCAGGCAAGCGCAAACAATAAATGCATTTAAAAAAATAGTTTATGAACTTTATGCATCTTAATTAAGATGATCATTAAACAGGGTATGCTGTGAATATTTTTATTTATTTGTTATTATTATTATTTATGCGGTTTTTCTAGTTATGTATTTTGGTATATATGTGTATTAGTATGTATTCGTTACATGGGTATGTGTGTATATGTGTATGTGTAAGTATGTGGGTATATATATAGATATTATTATCGATCTATCGATATACATATTATTATGTTCTGTGTATATGTGTGAATATATATGTGTATGTAGTTCATTACATTCATTACCAAATAATTAATTCAAAACTCATTGCACCGACAGCTACCGCTGTCTCTCCTATACATTTCGATCCATCCTAAGGTTGCCTGGAAGAGATTGCTTATGGCAATAAGGCCGCCGTTTGTACACTCCCTCTCACATTTTATGTACTCTTTTCTAACTGTAATATTATAGTGTGCAAATAAAGAGTTTTCTATCTATCTAGCTATCTATCTAAATGACTGTGTCCCTACTGCTGGCTTAGTGGGGCACATACTGAATGACCTTGGCGTCGATGCTGTATTTTTAGAAAGTTTTTCATCTACCTGGAAATTTTTGATTATTTTCTACTCTACAACACTCGCTTATAAGAAGATTTGTAAGTATGAAACATTCATTACGTATTTACATTATAATATATTCACTTTTAATTCCGCAATACTCATGTATTATAGAGTTTTGTGATTGTGTATTTTTTCTAACGCTTCTTACTTTATTTTAAATAAGTCAGTAGAAATGCAAAAAAATACATTGAATGACTAATTTGACACAGATGTCGTATCGTGGTATAATGGAATCGTTCAAAGCAATAGAAGGGAAAATGACGTACAGTGCGCAGACTTATCTCCTTCATAGTAAAAATCATGACCTTCGTATTATCAGACATCTAGGCGATGTTGCTTAAATAACCAGGCTCAACATAGGAAATGTCCATCAACACATATACCTTTGATGATTATTCTCACCGGATAACTCGACAAAAAGTAGTAGATGCTAACTGGTTAATGCGTTGGTATGAAAGTGGAGCTTCCGAGGGCAGTCGGATAATTGCCAGCACGAGCTAAAGAGAACATAAAACTTTAATACGTTGTTTAGACTGATTTAGATCAGTTACCAGTGGAATAAACGACTGAGTGCGAATAGAAAGTTTTATTAGGCGATTAAAACGCGTATTTACAAGTAAAGGAATTATATAACTTGAGATGAGCTGCCGTTTGTTACTTTGCCTTTAAAATAGTGATGATGTAGACACATAATGTTTTGTGGAAATGAATGAGAGTGACGAAATACTTCAATAGAGACAAACTTTCTTTCAACCAAGTAGTCATTGTGGTGTCTGAAAGAGATGAGGTTTATCTGAATTCATTTGTCCTTTTAATGTCGGGCATGGCAGGCTATTATCAAGCAAGTGTCACATTTAAAAAAATAAGTTTTAAGGTTCACATTTATTTAATTAGATTCAAAATGTTGTCTTAACAATATAAGAAGAAACAGAACTTCTCTCTAATGTAAACTAAGAAAAAATAATTATGTCTTTCTATATTCTTTAATATTATTTGAACCCCTATTTAATATTTATATATTTTTGTAAATTATAAAGGAATATATGGAGACCTTCCTAGAATACGGTATATTTACACTTTAGAAGAAAAGATCAGGTAAAAGAAGAAAATGTTCAATTCGCATACAAAATATCTCACTTTTCGGAAGCCACACAACAACTTACAGAAAATGTTAACACTATAGAAGTTATATAAAAAAATTCTGAACAAACTATACCTCTAAACTTTACCATTAGTCACTGGAAAATAAGACTAAAAAAACTCTACAATTACTAAGAGCAAGTACCACAGGAATGCTATCTTACTAAAGTATATAGTGCATCAAATATTCTACAATTATAGTATAGACAACCCAGTAGTAAGACAACACCAATCAGTCTGAAAGTGTATCGCGCGCTAATGGCTGCAGCCACCGATAAATATTCATCATGGCAAAAACTCTGCGCACGCGCCGACCACGGACAGCGCTTTCTTTTCAACGATCTACGAATAGAAAGAATTGGTTTCTTCATTAGGTTTTTTTATGGTTACCATGGTCTGATTAAGTGTTATCCTTCTTAGATTAGGGTTTAGAGGTGATCGTGAATTACCTAGTCAGGTGTATCACAACAATTGCAACTACTGTCTCGTCCAGTTTTTCGTTTAATGAAATATATTGGTAATCTTTACCTTCCTGAAATATCTCTTATATAAATATTTATATGTAATTTAGATAAAGTGACCAAACTTGGTATAATTTTCTGTGTAATTTGGTTCGTTGTAAACATTTTTATTTTTAGTAGTCATCTTTAGCCGCGGCTCTGCACGCGTGTATGTCTGATATCGTGGTAAGTAACAATATGAGTCTCATTGTTTAATTTTAAATGTCTTTTTTTAAACTATTTGTCTCATTTTTCTATAAAATGTATAGTTTGCCATAATTACTCACTCGTATATATTTCATCTTTTTCGTTTATGTAACCTTCTAAATATGTGTTTAAATCTTTTTATTTTTTTTGTTGCTTATAAATCGTTTGCTTGTTTGTTAATAATTATTTTTGCTTGCTGTGCTTGCTTTGCTTTGCTCCTGTAAGTGAAGGAGTATACCGATATAATACCCCTTTAATGATTTATTGTATACTGTATAGCTGTGTATATCCCTTATTGAAGATCCTAATTTAATTAAATAAATAAATAAACAGTAGCCTATGTCCTTCCTCAGGAATCAAAGTATCTCCAAGCCACTTTTCATTGAAATTAATGCAACAGTTTAGCCGTTAAAGCGTAATAATAAATAGATAGACAGATAGAGTTACTTTAAAATTTTTAATACTAGCGTGAACTTCTTATTCGGTTCTAAAATTTTAATTAAAATAGATATAGATATTTAAAATTAAAATTAGATATAGACGCATCTGCATATTCGTACATCCACTCGACGGCTAGCTTGGTATGCTCTCGATCGCTGCAGGTCAGTGCAAGAAAAAACCGATACACCGTACACAGTGCACCTGTACGCATCCTATCACATTACTCCGTTACTTGCTTGCGTTCTATAATGCTTCAAACACGATAGATAAAATACCGAATACTTCTTCTGAGATCTTTGAAGTGAAAAATTCTTTAGCGGCGTTATGCAGTTTTTTCTGTGATGGGTAAAAATGAATAAAAAATGGGTGAATTCGGGACTGCTGAGTGTACCCGAGCGAGTAAGATACAGTCAGCTGCTTTTCGCTGTTGTGTCGCTGTGTTTAGTATATGCAATTAAAACGTAATAATTGTCTTTATTTGCTTATTTTTATCGCAGATTTTATTTAAAGAACAAAGAGGTTCATTACAGAAGATTTTGTTTATGGTTTTGAGTTTTCACTTCTGTCAGCAGTCCTCATGACTACTTTGTGTTTTTTTTTTCTACTAGACTCCATAATTAAATTTATGATGTGGCCGATTACCTATCGTAATGGAGTAAAAAGAGATATTAAATTGATTAAATGAAATTGGAACTTTATTACGTTCTTAATTTCCATCATTAATTAGTAATATTAGGTGCATAAATCGTTACTTTGAAAGGCAATAAATATAAATACAAATCATTATTTTAAATTAAATTACTCTGATCAAATGACTACAAATCATTAACTCTTTAGTTATTTATACATATAATAATGTGGAAAGACAATTATTTGTATCCATTACTTCTAGTTTACATGTAAGAGAAGTCGTTAAGTTCGATAATGCAGAAATGGGACTGAAGACAGACTGTGAGTTAAGATTGATTACTGAGAGGAGTTTCGGCTGAGTACAACTTAAAACACGTTCTATAATGAGAACGCCGCTTAAGTTTTGATGTGAACTTAAAACTAATTTCAGGTGACCAGAGTTCAAAGGATACGTGAAACATCTTTTTAAATGAGGGCCTAACTATATACTCAATAAATTGTGTTTCCTTCCCACTATGATCCCGGGTCCTTTAAGCGGGGCGTGAAAAAGCATCTCACCAGGCCGCCATAGTGTGGGTCACCATGCTGCATTGTTCTTTTTCGCATTGAGGATGGTGACCACCACTCTTGGATTCTGCTCATGCTTTCCATCAGGCAGGGCAGAGTCATTTTGGCAGCTTAAGTATAAAAAAAAAGTGTATTAATGTAAAGAATGAATACATCAAGCTATAGTTGTCCAGTTTGACCTCTCATATACAGAAGAAAAGAAACACGTTCATGTTTTCAAAATGTCAAATCTTGTTACATACCATTTGGATGTAGTAAAATCAATTATTTTCTACTTTTTTCATTGGAAATTTACTACTGTTTTCCCGCCAAAACACGTGTCAAGGACCAATATCAAGTAGTTTAATAAATAAAGTTATATAATATATGAAACCTATGTAAGTTTATGATTGTTAAAAGGAAACAATCATACATTTCTTGCATTTAAAATGCCAACGAACCAATTATCAATGAATATTGAACCCGTATTCGTACGAAAACACCTAATCTATTCAAGTGGCTGGTAGTAAGGGTCGCGACATGAGCGAAAAGGACGCTAATATGTTTACAGCAAAAGAAAAAAAAGGATAGAACACCGCCGATGCTCGGGTCATATGTCGACCGATATGTCATAACCTGTTTGAATGAAACAGTAATATACTAAAGGCGGTGTGTAAGACAAAGATGTGATGACAATGACGCGAAGGGTTAAATGTCAAACAAAGTGTCGCGGCCTGTGCGCACAGGATGGAAATATATATTTACAGGGCGTCAGTGAAGGATAGGTGTCGGAGGGTCAAAAGACGAGCGTAAGCAACCCTGACCTCTCCAGACGGAATGTGGGCCGTACTTGGATTTTACGAAAAAAATTAGTGGCTCCATATATTAAAAATTCTGTGTAAGAATATGTAAACGTACGTAAACTAGCAAATGAATTACAGCAATTTTAGATTTTGTTTCCTTATTTTTTGTAAGAATGTAATTATATATATCTTAGCTTAAGTGTAAAATATTGTTGTTTGTTTATATTAGTCCTAAAATAGAAATTGTTATAATGATTTATTTTCATTTCTTTATTAAATTGGGAAACGAAACAGTCTTACCATATGTAATTAAATTGTAAAAAGACAGCTATAGAGCATAAACAATTTTCGCATTGTGTACAAGTTTAGTGTAGTATATAAGTGTTAAATATTCTCTGAAACACTAATTTGTCTAGACACGAATAGCCGCAGACCAAATTACGACAGGTATCTGCTAATTGGAAAAGTTTTACTTGTTCTGATAAAAATTAACACAAATATTCCTGAAAAATATTTTCGCCAAAGCCGTCCCTGAATCCATAGTGCACTAATGAATCGGGACAGTCGGCATAATTAAACAGTTGGCGACAATCGCCCGTGTCGATGTTATACAAATATTTTATGTGACATTTGCGTGTGACACAATAACACAATTGTAACGTCATATAAAACTTCATCAGCTTCGATTTTTAAAAATTCCATAGACTTATAAATTTTTTTTTTAAATAGTTCAGTGATTTGATTCAATTTTAGAACTATTTCAAAATTTATAAAGAACTTGGAAAAATGTGTAGTTTTTAAATATTGAAAAAAGTGAGGTAGTGTTTTGTTACATAAATAAGCTTTAGTAGGTATTTAAAAGGTTACGTGCCTACTTGGTTTGTTATTTTAAAACAGATTGTTTGGTTGTAAGTATCATCTTCTAAATTTTTTCACATAATTGTTTACTAAGTGACAGTGGTTTTCAATATTGTGTTCCATTTGTCTTGTGTCTCAATGAAATTTATGTGTAACGAAATGTTTAGACCAGAGTTCCACTTTTCCAGTAAACTATTGGAGTTATTAACAAGAGGTATGTAATATAATTAGTTTTGTTTTTAAAATACAATTTTTTAAATTAATTTAAAATCTTTATTGATATAATACCAACACTGCGACAATACAATTTGTTTTTTTTAACTAGGTATATGTTATGATATACTCTTAAACTGGGTGTCTACAATATGGCTATGATCACTAACGTCTAAATTAGGCCGAGCCTGTATCTTAGACGTTAGTTTCTTCCCAGGTTTTAACTAAATCATAAAAAAACAGATGCATTTAACCAAACTAGGTACACTGTATCAAAAGGTGGACAAACCCACACAATATACATACATATATTAGCCTGTTATGAAAATAGTTCTCAGAATAGTATCATCCAACTTACTGATGATATATCTCGATGCACTGAAATAACAACCACGCAAAACAAACATATATCACAATGTAATACACATCTTAACAGTCACATGTAATTGAAAAACGAAAAACAATACAGAAAAAAAAACAACAGTCATTTGTCAACACTACTAAACATGCCAGGTATTTCTACGTTTATAATCAATGATCCCGATACAAGTCAGGTAATCTATATAATTACAGCCTATCCCAGAGATTACCTCACTGCTATATCCTAGGAAATGTATTTAAATGAGTTTTAGATTTAGATTTCGAACTAGACATACTGTACTTAAATGTGGGCAGACCCAACATAGTATGCTTGCGCAGAAGACAAATATACCGCACCCCCTATAAAGAGATTAAATGAGTGTGAGGTAACCCTATGAATACGAATTTAAGACTTTTTTCAAATAAACTCTGACTCTAATTTGTTTTGTTTTTAATGAAACCAATCATTCACCTATTAATGTTGTGTTTATATTGGCTTGTAGGTAATACTCATTTTGTAAGATTATTATAACTATACACTATACAGAATCGATTCAAAAATTGTACATTTTTTGCCATACTGTCAAAATTATCTAGATTAGTATTTTAAACGACATTTTTTAAAACAATTGCAAATATTTTCATGAATCTTTTCTGTAACATAAATTCGTAAAATACAGCATTCATATAATACTAACGTATTTTATTTATGAAGGGGTAGACAGAAATGTATTAAAGTTAAAATATTGGCCATGATTTATGATCTCACTTACACAACAAGCCTTTGTTAATTTTATTATTTTTAGTTATAATAACGTAACAACTAGAAAATTGAAAAACTTCTGTTTAATGTTTATAGGTTAAATGGGCAGTCATTGATTATTAAAGCCAGATCCCTGTGTCCCTGTGGGTTAAAGGCAAAGCCATCTATTTGGTTCAAAAAAGGCAGTCAAAACTTTTGAATTAGCGGCCTTGTAAACTTTAGATGAAGAATAGAGTCATTAGAATTAAAGCAAGGAGTCACATGTATGAGAGCCTGTTCTATGACTATCAAAGAATTACTTCAAACACAACTATGGTTCAAAAAATTTAAAAATCAAGTACATAGTTGAATTATATAGTTTTTTTTATGGTATAAGGGGCAAACGAGCATACGTATCGCCTGATGGTACGCGATTACCGTCGCCCATGGACACTCGTAACACCAGAGGTGTCACAAGTGCGTTGCCGGCCTTTGGGGGATGGGGAGGGGGATGGGGAGAGGGATAGGGGGGATTGGATTGGGGTATGGGCCTCCGGTATCCTCACTCACTCGATGAAACACAGCGTAAGCGCTGTTTCACACCGGTTTTATACCACACATAAATGCATTAAAGTAAGAAATGGAGAAATAGAGATAATCGGTTTTAAAAGAAAATTGACTACTTTTTCGTATAATAAGGACGATGGATACTACAATATCAGTAGCCGATGTTCAGCATCATTGAACTTATTAGAATGGTTTTATTTTCTTCGGGTACATTTTACGTTTAAATTTATTTTCAATGTTTCAAACGCATATATTATAACAGATTTCTTTAGTGCTTGGGTTAAATAGGGTTTATAACCAGTATGATTAGAACAAGGCCAATGTAGTTGAGATTTTATCTCTGGATTTTACCTATCAAACGCAATCTGTAATAAACTCGTTATTAACATAATTTTATGTAACTTATACTCATGATTGTCGGCACTTGATGGAACTTGTAGCAATGCCTTCAAGAATCCAAATCACTTGTACTTATTTTACTATTTTATTTATTTATGTTTATACCTGACTGATTTCGTTTTATGGCAACATCAAAGGTTATGAGTTTTACTTCTAGTTAATTAAGTTATTACAACCTTATTCAATATTATAAAAAAAATATTCTTTTTTATTTCTTCTCCTTGGTCATTGTTAATCTGACAAAGAAAATACTCAATCTCTCAGTTCAAAACTTTCAACTAACTACAAAATATGTTTGTAACTTGCTTAGATTCAGTTATGGAAAGTGTTTCATATTGCGTACAGCGTTGTCTGATACTTACATATTTAAATTTTGTTTAATATTGTTTGCAGGAAACCTACAGAGGGACCCCTTCAGCATCTCTACTAGTAACGGTAAAATAATTTTATATCACACGTCGAGAAAAGGGAGGTGGCATTGCGCTTTTAGACTTTAATTAATAAAACCAGAAGAACAGGCCTCATCTTAGGGTTGCCGTTATGAAATAATGCCAGCAAAGTGCAAGTAACATTACTAATACTCTAGGGATTTTTGACACGTTATTATTGCCTTTACTTTACCGTACATAGTACGTTTGATTTTTTGGAACCAACTTTTGTAAGCGCGATTTTAGTTTTTTAAAGTATATTCATTCTTTGTATGGTAACGTTAGATACACTTTACCAGTATTTTCTATGGTTTTTTGTACAGAGGAATTGTATATGCACAGTCATATTAGGAGTAGATTCACATCTGGAGATGCTTACAATTAGGTATTCGAACTTACTTAGTCATCATCATCTTCCTAGCCTTTATTATTCCCAAGATTTGGGGTGGGGTGCTAGTCAACCGGTTTTACCTGAATATCAGTTTTTACACGGAACTTTCTTAGTATATAATTAAATTTAAAGAAAGTATTTGAGTTCACAAAAACGACTCCAAGATGAAAAATGATATTACTACGTTTATTTAACATGGATGTGCTTCTACATTAAGTAGTTTTTTAACTCTCTGCTTAATTTAGCTTTTAAAACCTAGTAAATAAATAATCATAAAAACTCAACGATTGATTCCTGAATTATTAACAACAGTAATAAGCAGTGGTAGTATTCCTTATCTTAATTTTACATATGTAGACGAGGAATATTGTTTTAAAATTTGAATTGGTTACACTTAATAAAGTAATAAAATCTATATATATATAAATAAAAATTTCTTTTTACCACTATTATTTCAAAACAAAATTTATGAAACATTTATACAGGCCTGCTTGATTTAGATCTTAGTTTACAGCTGCGTAAGCGCTGTACCAGAAGTGTCGCTCACGAATAATTTTCGCACTACCTGCTAGACAACCTGCAATTAAGTATCATGTATACTTAATATAAGTAAATCACATCCACTGGCTAAAGGCACCATAGCTATAAGACCAGATTTTATTAAGTCCGCCGGCGTCGGGTGTTTTGGTCATATCTTCTATCTGTATTTAGAACTAGCTTGTAGCGTTTTAACGAACTGAATCCTAGAAAATTAAAAAATATACTTTTATCTGTTTAATATGCCAGTCCTCTCCACTATGTAACTCTATGGTTTTGCCATCTTAGCAACCATCCAAGCTTTTCAAAGGTATAAATTTCTTAAAATATAATTATTTAATAGATTAAAATGCATTATACATTTGGTTTTACAGCAAACTAGGTACCGATTTTTCTAGAATTTATAGATACTGGATTTTCCGTGGGAAAACAACGTTTCGGAATGAATGAGCCGGCTCCGCCGAAGTGATACCACGGCCTCACAGAAATACCGGTGTGAAATAGCGCTTCGGCTGAATCAGCTCTAGTGTTGCAGGTGTCCATAGGCCCGCTGGCCATGAACATCCGCAGCACCGCTCATTTTCAGGCGATACATCTGCTGGTTTGCGCCTAATTCCATAAAAAAAGTCATACACGAATATTTCACTATCGGTCTTTTTTTTCTTTTCACCTGTTTAGATATCGTACACAGTATTTCCAAATAGTTCACCATATATTTTCTTTATTTCTTATATGGCAGCACTTTTTAGTGGAGCGTAGAGCTTATGGGGATCAAAATCCAGGGGCATTGTACGTCCCGTTCGCGTGACACCACAATGAAACCTTTCACCCGCCACTTACAACCAGTTATACCCACAATATATATATATATTTATATCTTTTGATACCTTATACAACATATTCACATTAATGCCTTCCTTATAGATACCGAGTCGATCTAAATATGAGCGTTTCCGATTTTATCTACGGCAGCTACTGTAAGAAACTAGATTGTATTATATTGCTGCGGGCAACAGTCTCATTGTTATTCATGATCAATTTTATATATTTAAATACTAGATATGCTAGGTGCGGATTTCCTTTCTATCAATTTAGGTGCGGAAACCTGTGATAAGTGGCCTTCCTTAATCCTCATTATATTATTTACATCAAAGTAAAAGTAAAATCGATCTATCGGTACCGGAGATAACATGGTTCAACCAGATGAATAAATGTATAATCGATTTTTTTAACGTATGAGACTGCCAAAGTGACTCTACTCTATCTGATGAAAAGCAAATTCAATTCAAAAAGAATTCAAGAGTAGTGGTCACCATACACATTGCGAATTCAACAAAACAGCATGGTGACCTACTAAAGCTGCCTATTGAAAAACTTCTGCATCATTAGGCGTCCGGTCTCGCACTTACCAACGAAACACGACATCATGAATGTTGTCATTTTAGGTTGGTCTTCCGTGAGAGGGTAGTGCCGCCCCGGGCGAGCCGGCCCGTTCGTGCTGAAATCAGGGTGGCTCTACTACCATGAAAACTCACTCGGTGTTTTCCTCCTAAAAGGTTTTTTTTTGCTTTTCTGTTTTGTGGAGTTTTTGTATTATTCCGGTGGAGACGGCCTAATTTATGATGAAGCTTGGCTGTCTTATGGTTCAACAAACATGTCAATACGTTTTCACACAAGCAGACTTACCAATAGATTAAAGACTGGGAATACAGTTGTGAATATACTTACTGATTGTGGAAAAACTACTAAACGATTTCGGCATTATTTCATATTTAGAATTTTAGCTAACCGGCTTCGCTTTCTGTGTTGGTTCCACTTAAAATGATTACATAACCAAGGAGGTTTGGTAACAGAAAATTGGCAAAATTGAAAAGAGGGCATCAAGATGATAATGTAATACAATTCATAATGATATGTATTGCCAGAAAACGTTTATAACGAAGATTAGACTCATTTTAAGCTAATCAAATATACATAATTAAATCTTAGAAAACATTTCATGCCGATAATTGATGACGATGATAAAAGGAATTACACCTATTGAAACTTATACTATACATATATTCTCATTATTCATGTTGGTAGAACTTAACAAGTGTAAATTATTTTTCATTTTAAACATGGTGTGTTAACAAGTAGCCGTTTGAGAGTAATTACTGGTAATCTACAGTGTCATCTCGAGACATTGTTTCGGCTACATGTATTCAGGCTTCAACCGGTTTTAAACCTTAAGATAAATGTGAGATCTTTTCTGTGATGACTAAGGGAAAATAAGTATAGGTTATGATTCACCAATATTTCTTTAACGATGATTTAGTTAACTGTTCTTCTTCTCTGATTAATTACACTTTACACTTTTAATATTCACTTACAGTTTAAAAGTTAGTTTATATTAAAAACTATCTGACACACACAACCTCGTTTACATCTTTTGCTGCCCGTAGCGTAATAATTTCCCCCCCTTTTTTTGTAACATCTTCATTGGTGCTCTGCTCGAATTATATATTATACTATAGGCCTATAGCCTTCCTTGACAAGTGGGCTATCTTAAACTAAAAGGATTTTTCATATCGGACCAATAGTTCCTGAGATTACCGCGTTCAAATAAACAAATAACTCTTTAGCTTTATATATTGGTTTAGATATATACACTATCCGTATTATGTCCTCTCTAATTTAATTGACATGAAAATCAATAGTGAAGAATTTCAGTTTCAATACAGACCGTATTTATTGATTGTATTAGTAACTGTATGATCGAGTTCTGCTCGGTACTTTTTTTGGTAAATTTTCTAGAAATTAATCCCAGCTGAATCGATTTCCCGTCCCGAAACCCCCTGCCTACTAAATTTCATAAACAAAGTTGAGCCATTTCCGAGATTCAGATTATAACACATATATATACAAGACTTGTCCCTCAAAAGGCATTAGATGGATATCGCATCAAATTAGTAGAAAAACCTAATGAAAGCACATTAAAAAAATGTAACTTTTCTAAACTAATATTATAAAGCTGAAGAGTTTGTTTGGATGAAAATGTTATTTTCTAGGACCATTGGTGAAAAAATGTGTTAGATAGCAGAGTTACCGAGGAAACCATTAAGCTATCTATCATCACGCTTCGACCAAAAAGTATAAAATAATTGTCCCCCTTTAAGAGTTGTTAAAGAAAGGTCACGCTAGAATTTGTCTATGTTTTAAGGTTGGCTCACTTTTTTATGATAAAGAAACTTGTTCACGCTGTAAAAATAAATATAACTGTATCAATTGGTATACAATAAAGTTTATTCTATTCTATTCTATTCTATTCTATTCTGTTCTGTTCTGTTCTATTCTATTCTATTTTATTCTATTCTATAATATAAGGTTACGATCCATAGAATATGCAGACGAGGTTGTGCGGGTTAGCTATACACATAAAAATATATTTATGTTACATTATTTCATAATCTGTGTAGTTGCAAAAAGTATACAAAAAATACATACGTAAACTCAACGCAAACTTTAATATACATATAATACAAAAGCAAGCAGACATACATACATCCATAATAATCACCAAAGTTTTAAGGGAAACTGTTGTTATTACTTCTACGAGAACCGAATCTCTTCTTCCCTGAAGGTTTCAGGGCGGGAATTCGATGTTAATTCGATTTAAAACTCGGGCTGAAAATCTTTTTCAAACTGATTTACATTGTTGGTAGAAAGATTTTCATTCTTAATTTGCTAAAAATGACAACATGTGTACATGTTTCAGTTTCGTAGAAATGTCAATTCTCGAAAGCTGAACTTAGTGGCTCTTCTTGTATTTTTTATGAGTTAGAGGTTGCTCCCAGTGTCGCGAATTAATTCCTCAGCGCTATCTTCATTGGTTATCTCAACGTAAAGTTTAAAAACCACCGTTTTTAACACGAAAACTTACATATTACAAAGTTCTTGGATATTTTGACTAGCTCTGTAAAGTTAGTAAAAAATTGTTATAGTTCCTGTTTTGACACATTGTGTCACATTACACCAGAAAACACATTTAAAAAAAATATGTGGAAAAGTGAAAATTCTTGTACTAGAATTGCTTTATAATTGCTTTTAAAATTCTTGTACTATAATTTGACTGCCTCTGTGACGCAGTGGTAGCGAATGCGACTGCTGTGCAAGAGGTCCCGGGTTCGATTCCTGAGTCGGACCAAATGTTTGTATGATCTGCAAATATTTGTTTCGGAGATTGCGTGTTTTCTATGTATAATATGTATGTATTTACAAAAAAAAGTATATAAGTATTGATATCAGTTGTCTAGTACCCATAGTACAAGCTTTGCTTAGTTTGGGACTAGATGGCGTTGTGTGTTAAAATGTCCGAACATATTTATTTATTTATTTATAATTATTTGAATGTATGAAATTCCAGTGGAACTAAGTAACCTTCCTTACCAAATTTCTACACCATCCAAAGATTTGCTGTTAGTGAGTTTTCAAAGAAAAAAATAATGTTGTACTACATTCTATGATCGTTGAAATATCTGAACACCTTTTTCAAAAATGTAATGCGTAGAAACATATTTTGTTTGGAATACTTTTTAAGGGGCTAATAATTTTAGGTGTTCAGTTTTTTGGTAAAATTTCTAAAAATTTATCCTTTATCGATTTTTCGCTCTCCTAGATCAATTTATAGCCCGTCATACTATATTTAATGAAAATCGTTGTAACCGTATCCGAGATTCAGATTATATTTACATGTATATAACAATTGCTCGTTTAATGTTATTTGATAGATAAAAATCTGACGTTTTCATTAATGTCGGTCAAATACGTTTATGATCGCTGCTAACTTTATCTTGATTTAAATTTGGTCAGTGATTTGTTTTTAAACTTAGATTTTAATGGGATTTAATATTTAATTTTTAATTTTTTTTATTTTGATTTAGATAATTTTATTTTATATTTTTTAATTAAATTTGATTTTAATTCGTAACTGTTTGCACTTATATGGTCTGTAATAAATGAATATTATTATTACTAAGCTATCATGGGCATCAGAGATTAGCGCCTGGAAACAAACATCCAAATATAAAAAAGATTAATTTTTTTATACGCTTTTAGCCACACTTAATCGCTAGGCTCAGGAAAGACCAACAAAGTTAAAAAATATTAATTAAAACATACCCATAAATTAACTAAAAGGAATGTTATTGTGA
Source organism: Hyphantria cunea (assembly GCA_003709505.1). Classification (NCBI taxonomy): domain Eukaryota; kingdom Metazoa; phylum Arthropoda; class Insecta; order Lepidoptera; family Erebidae; genus Hyphantria; species Hyphantria cunea. The sequence continues at coordinate 98,175 of PKRV01000942.1, forward strand.
GTGCAAAAAAAGTATATCTTTAAGACGCATAAATACAGTTCTTATTTTAAACTTGAGACTAGAATAATTTATCTCTAGGAATTTCTGAGCCTAAGTGATAGTGAGATATATGGCCTATAAGATGTAAGGTAAGATTTAAACTTATTTCAGAAAGCAGTTGGAATTCCACTTGATGGTGTCGTCTCACGGCTGTTTAACTACTACTGGTCCGTACCAACTCTTGACCCCGAAATTCGCAATCCTCACACACAATATTTACATGACAGTAAAAAACTCATAAACTAACATAATAACACTGCATCTGTCATACCTCTTGCGTTTAAATGGCTTCATAATACTGTTGATCCTCATATCTAGTACATCACATATTCGTATGTAAACTGCGTCCGCTAGGAATCCTTGGACTTATTTTAATGAAAACTTCATTACTTTTCTTATAAGTTTGACATTTATATATCTTGTTTTTTTGTGATATGCCAGTGTCGGTAGTATTTGTGTGCTCGTGAAGCGATATAAAATATTATCTTGTGAATGTCTACATTTTGCATTCGGTTCCAACCCTGTGTATATCAGATATTGTGTTTAAAAGTAGCCCATGTACCATTCTGATATAAAATTGGATAATTCTTTTTTATGTGTTTGTTATTGATATACAACGACGATATGTTATTGATATATGATGACAAACCTTATCCTGAGATAAGGTTTGTCATTATCACCTTCAAAAAATGTTATATTTTAATTCGCGACTTTACAGTATACGTCGGATGCTAGATTTTGTAAAATATAAAATGATCACGAAAAAAATTTGACGGCCCGAAGTTTTACCGGGCCAACGTTTATAATATTGCTGGAATAGGATCCAATCCTCTATATGCTATATCCTCATCTAGTATTATATTCTATTAAATCTGTAAGTAACAACATTTATCAGTTGTTTTCGTTACTTTTCATCGCGTAAGACAATATATCACGGGCCAAACCCTCCCATCTGATTCTGGAGGGACTCGAACGATGGCAACACACTTAGGCCTTTTAATTTGCAGGAGTCTTACTTAAAAGTTTTAATTGCAGTAATATTAGTTACCAGTACGGTCCCCGTTAGACTGGCTGCTTGCTATGAGTCACCAAATGGATTTTATAATAGCTTATGTTGTCATATAAATATCACTGACCTTGATAAAACGCTCTTTGGTCACTCATTATAATGTTAAGACTCCGATTAAAACATACAACATGAACAGCTTTGCCAGTCCACTACTGCACAGAGGCCTTTACTTAGATAGGAGGTAGAACCCTACCATACTAGGCCATGTCAAGTTTTTCTTCTCTGTGTAAGACAGTTGTCCGGTGTATTTTGCTTCTTCAGTGTTCAGTCGTCTGTTACAGTGAATACGGTAACAATTTGTATTCTTAATCGGTCACCACACGGACATCCCCTTAGATATGTATCGTGTAAGGAAAAAAAGTCGTTTGTTTTAATATGAAGACCCCGGATAACTAGGCCTTGTTCATTCATCTTAACCATGGAACGTGTGTGAGCAGTTCAGAAGTACTTTACGAGCGTATGTTACGAGCAGGTCTTAAGAACAGTTCTGAATAGGTACAGTATGTACGTCGATTTAATCAGTTTTCAGTGCCGGGATAGCTCTGTTTGTAGGTAATCTACTATTGGAGATTTTAACGACGTAGCGTTAATTCGTTTCCTTCAGGTAACATTCAGGGATACGATCCCAATAGTATCAGGAGTTTACATCTTCTGGTCCATCCTATTTAAGCGTTTCTCACACCATTGATACGACGAATCGCTCCCATTAGCAACCGAGAACATGCTACAAGAAAACTATAAGGTTAACTATGCCCAAAAGTAGCAGTAGATGTGCCATACAATTTGTTTGGAACGACCCGCAGGCCACAGTTACTGGCTACCAGATCAAGATAATACAACCGCTGCCGTACCTCGACTGGTGCGATTGTATCACGGCGCGCAATATATACCCTACTTTAGACACAACAGCGCATGCGCGATTGATGGACCAATAGGAACAATGCGAATTAGGGAATTATACGATAGTGTGTGACTATTCAGAGATCTTATTTCACGATCAAACATCTGATAGGAGCCTAACCAAATTGATATTCGATGCAAAGAATACTATATGCTCTGTTAACCGTTTATGGGATTTTATTGTTTGTATTATATACAGGATTGCAATAAATAGTGCAGTGCAATTTGTTTTTGTCCTTCTCTAATGTCTAATCTATCTCTTTATCGAATATCATCCTAATTAGTTCAGTAGTTTAACCGTGAAAACTAATAAACGGCAGACTTTTTGAGTTACTTTCGAATTTATAAAAGTACTAGTTTTTGCCCGCGTGTTTGTCGGTTATCGCGGTAATAATTAGCCTATGTCCATCCTCAAGAATCAAATAATCTCCAATCAAAATATAAAATTTAAAATTTAATACCCTTATTTAAATAGGGCGTATTCAAAAACAAAGACAGGCCAATTAAGTGTTTAATACAAACAAATTGTAATATTTTGCAGGTTAATGAAAATCCAAAAGGTAGATATTGATGACAATCTTCTACACCTCTTTATTAAATTAGTCTTTTTTTATGTTATAGGGAGCAAACGAGAAGACGTATCGCCTGATGGTAAACGTTTACCGCCGCCCATGAACACCTGCAACACCAGGGGCGTCACAAAAGCGTTGCCGCCCTTAGGGGATGGGAAGGGGGATTAGGGGAATGGTTGGATTATGGGCCTCCGGTATCCTCACTCACTCAGTGAAACACAGCGCCGGTGTTGTTTCACACTGGTTTTCTGTGAGACCGTGGTATCACTTCAGTCGAGCCGGCCCATGCATGCCGAAGCGTGGCTCTTCCTCTCTGTTTATCATTACTCTGAAATCGCAACAAAAAATAAATTAAAGATTGTAACGTGTACTGGAGCTATAAGATAGGATAGTTATAGTTACGTTTAGGCCAATAACCGCCAAAGCATAATCGAAAAGACAAGCAGACGAAGTGGCGTGGGTCAGCTAGTATACCTATAACTATACAAATAAATAAAATTAGAGTGTCTGTTTGTAATATTAAGAAAATAAGCACTTTTTACTTAATGTATAAATGTGTATACACGGTACACATACCAATATATAGTTTTTTATAACTTTTGGCTGTCTGTCTGTTTGTTCCTGCTAATCTATGGAACGGCTGGACCGATTTTGACGAGACTTCCACTGTTAGATATTAATAGTAATAAGGAGTAATTTAAACTACTTTAGACTAATTTTGCCTCGCATTTTCACCTGCGGTTGTAAAGGCACAACCTTACCCGCGTGTAAAACCGCGGGACTCAGCTAGTAGATAATAAATTTTAGAGGTAATTAAAGTAATGTAGAGTAAAGCCTTAAAAGCCCGTGGTAGTGGTTCACAGTTTCTTTGAAAGCCCATTTATTTTAATCTGTTCGTTGTGTTTTCTATTAACTATATAGATATTTCTTCTTATTCCACTTCCGCCTGTGTCTCATTTGTCCAATACCCTTTTCTTAGTAAACCTTTAGCACATTTTCATTTATTTTGGAATAACTGACTTCGTTAGTAACTTTAAAGGTTTATAGGGCAAATAAAGAGAAATTTAAGTTATTTTATTAGTTGATATTATTAAAGTGATACGGAAACCTCGAATTTTATGTTTGCGGTCTCACTCAATATAAAAGCATTCGCCCGCGGCTTCGCTCGCGCATCAGTAGATATTTTCATCCCCTGTTTTATTTCTTTAGGGGTGGCATTTTTAAAATTCATTTCTTACTGTTCACATATATTATATAAAGAACCTAAATACAAAATTTCAGGATCCTAGGTTCACCAGTCACCAGTCACCTTCCTCTTTTAAATATAAGGATTTGTACTAACTTTTGTAAAAACAGATCTATGATTATTAAATAAATAAATAAATATTTCCGACATATAACACACAACGCCATCTAGTACCAAACTAAGCAGAGATTATGGGTACTAGACAACTGATATAATACTTATATACTTTTTTTTTAAATACATACATGTCATACATAGAAAACACCCAAACTCCGAAACAAATATCTGCAGATCATACAAACATTTGATCCGACCCGGGAATCGAACCCGAGACCTCAGAAACAGCAGTCGCATACGCTACCACTGGGACACCGAGGCAGTCAAGAATTGTTTTGAATTGTATCAGATATTAAGAATAATAGAAACAAGTTCTGTCAAATCCTGTTTTTAAAGCTTGTGGTCACTTAGTGGCTGGAGGCACTCACGTTGCCTGGATGGTGGCAGGGAAGGAATTTGGTTGTTTAGCTTCATGGTGTTGCGCGAGGAATATGAACTGACCTAGGGGTTAAAAAATTAAGAAACGTTTCTTCTGTTTTCATGGCTATCTGTATTCTCTGCTAAAAAATGGAGTCGCTATAAAAAAGTTGAAATAAAGAAAATATTGACAAAAAACGATATATTACTCGAGAGTTTTTTATGTGTTTGGAATATTGGTTTTGTATAAAAACAGCTGCGGTAATAAGAAAGTAAATCAAAACCGTTATTCAATACGACCATAAAAATAAGCGTGTTTATTGTGACACGCAAACATGTCACGATTGAGATATTTCGCAGCGAACCACGTCAAATTATTATCATTATAATCGACCCTACTGGGTCTCGTTCCCTTGCATTCGGTCGCGTCGACCTGCACTCCAAGTCTCGAAGTTTAATTTTAGCGATAAATCATGGTCGCCTTTCCCCGAAGTTGCGCGGAGGCGGCCGATTGCCCCCGACCGGTTACTCCCGCGCAGCCTCATTTAAACTGTAGCACATTCCTTTACTTAAGTCGTATCTATAGTTGTGACTATAAATTCTTATAATTAATTGTTTATGGGCTTTTGAGGCCTGCTGGATTAAATGAAACGAGATCGGATACATTATTAACGTTTCGAAATATGGTAAATACGTTGCGAGTTTTTCAAGCGAGGAAGTGAATGCATCTTGGACGAAACGTCAGCCAATTTAAAGGGAATGTACTTAATACCTTCAAAGGGTACATATTTTGAGGCAGTGTATGCCGTAAATATAATTATATCTTTTAAGATTTTGTTATTAACTGCTATTAGAGACATAAGAACTACATGCAAAGGTGCCTCTATGTAAAAGATATAAATATAATATCACCATGCGTCGGAATAGTTACCTCGTAGATCTCTTCTAAACACTTGTTTGCATTCACTATTCATTATTAAGTCCTTTTCAAGTGTTTTTATGAAGGTTATTCTACGATCGTTGTTGCTTCAAAGACTACTCAGACAAAATTTGATTTTAATTTTTTTTATTACTAGGTGCCTGAATTGCACATAGATCTTAAATACCGATTTCGACAAAGAACACCTATTTATAGTAGGTATTACAAGACACTATTAATTGTTCTGAAATGTCATTATCAGTTTATAAATTTTTAGAATTTTAAAAAGTACAATGACTCGACTATACATAAGGATCGCGTAAGTGCAGATCCTCTTTTATCTCTTGCGGTACAGACTTCACTGTCATATTTTATGTGTTTTTATCAATAAATATCTCTTTATGTAATTACGCTTTGTGCAATAATAATAATTATATGTTTACCGTTAAATTTTGGCCTACACGTTTTAAGATACGAGTTCACATGAGAGATATGGTCTCATGTTCAAGTAGTAATGTTCAAGTATATAGGTTAAGTATGATATTTCCTTAGCGGATAAGTAACATGATCATAAATTTTATATTTTATTTGTAACAATCTGAAGAGGTAATTACAAGGTTGAGTTGAACGTAATACAATATTCGATTTTATATATTTTACTTTTATTTTTTGATTGAAATTCTAAATTGTTTGTATTTAAATTTGTGAAACACAGTTTTTCAATAATCCGAGGGTTGGCTTCCTAATATAAAAACATCTATTTCTAAAACTATCGCGAAAAGCTGTTCCTAAAATTGAAATGCAAAACTTAGGTTATATGAAACATTAGTTGAAACAATCTTTTCGTTATTTTTTAAACGGTAGTTCTTTTTTTTTTACCTGTGGAACCCCCCTCCGGCCTTCACCCCACCGGGGCTTGTGGCGGGGCGGTGTGTAGGAATCGAACCGACTAAAACCACACGGTGTGCCACTCTGCGCCTGACACGGGAGAGATCCGGGAACTGCTTTCTTACGCCATCCGGACCCAAAACGGATGTCAGTTGACCTTTCACAATACTACTATAAGAGTACATATATGTCTGAATAGTATAGATATGCTAACACAAAAGTCCCTAATATCATAAATGTAAAAATGATTAGGTGTCTTCGTTTAGGATGTCTTCATAAGTACTTTGAAAATGACCAACAACAGCAGTCACCCATGGACCACCGAACCCGATTTCTGATACTTGGTAAATCCTTAGGTCAATGAAGTTGTTTTGGGACCCCGAAATCATCCGAAAAAATGGAATTAACTGGAGATAGTATAAATCCTCGCCTTAAATATTTTACTGATCATCATGACATATAACGTGTATATACGTAAATTTCCTGATATTTCGGGATGAAGAAAGAAGTGCAGATGTATTTTACAAAAAGGGTAGGTAAATGTAACGCAAGATAGGTAATTTTCATTTAATAAATAAAAACACTTCTAATATTGACAGTAGAAAACAGTTCCCAAATCGTAAATTTCTATTTAGTTACAAATACATTTTACCCGTATTCGGTCTGCATAAATTTAGGGTAAATGTTGATTTAATTGCACGTAACTTTGAACTTATCAATTACATTCGTATCCGTTAATTAAGGCCGACATCCAGACTGAATAAGTATACCCACACCACTTAAGAAATAACAGTCGATTCTGTGAAAACCACTGCCGTAGAATGTACTTTTATATTAACTTTATTTTTTTGCGACTAAAATTTATTCAATTTAAAACTGATATTATTACTGAATAAAATAAATTGCATAAAATTCAGGTGTTTGATAAAATTCAGATAGTTATCGATTAAGGTAATTCAAGTTCTGTAATAACCTTAATTAGTTTTGTTAATTATTTATCCACGTATTAGTTAGTAGTTCCTCTGGGTATTCTTCTTCTTTGGATGATATGGCAACCAGCTGGATCAGCTATTTCTGCCAATGTCAAGTATTAAAAGTCTTCAATTCTGAGTCTTCGAGCCTTCAAGTCTTCGTCGTGATGGAATTAAAGGTGTATTGCCTAGGTGTTAAAAAAATATCGGTTGTTCATGATGTTGCATTTCAATGTTTAACTGGTATTTTTACTTGCCATAGATTATTATTGCGTGTGTGAGAAATAAAATAAAAACTCTAATTATCCCTTTTCAATAATGCTTGGCTCCTATAGGTCTAAGCGTGATGTTTACATTCCTCAGATACGCCAGCAAATTTCAAATTTTAAACAAATCGGTTAGATAGTTTCAGAGTTGATCTTGAGTAGCAATGTGACAAGAGAATTATATATAATAGATTAATATACGAAAAAGTTGTTCACGGATTTCAGTCAAAAATCTTGGTAAAATTGATTTCACTATTATGTAAAAGTTTATATATTTTTATATACGGCATAAATTTTTCGTTTCACACTAAAAAAAAATATGATAAAACATAAAAAATATAGATGATATGAAATGGGGAACGTCTTTCGCAAAAACAAAAAATGATCTCCCCTCTGGGTATTGTTTTGAGTTACAGTTTTATATTTTTTTTAAATGGAATATACGAATATATCCATTCTACGTTACTCGTTATTAGTTTCAATATGGCTGTCTCTGTAGCGCAGTGGTGGCGCATGCGACTGCTGTGCTTTGAGGTCTCGGGTCCGATTCCCGGGTTGGACCAAATGTTTGTATGATCTGCAAATATTTGTTTCGGAGTTTGGGTATTTTTTATGTATAATTTGTATGTATTTACAAAAAAAAAGTATATGTATTAATATCAGTTGTCTAGAATCCATAACACAAGCTCTGCTTAGCTTGGGATTAGATGGCGTTGTGTGTTAGATGTCCAAAATATTTATATTTATTTATTCATATATCAACAGCCCTTGCAGTCCACTGCTGAACAAAAGCATCTCCTTAAAAAGGTTTAATTCATTTACCTGTAATATATGTATACTATAATATACAAATAAATTTATTTTTTAGCATAAAATATAAACTCTCAGCCTATTAAGGTCAACGTGTAAGTGATAATATTTAAACAGTTAAACGAGTAATTTTTGTATANAAATAAGAAAATACCGAACAAAGTTCGATCATCCTGGTACTTTACATTAAAGTGCGAGATCTTCTTGATTAATAACCTTATTCTGATATATATGCTTTAAATAGGTGAGTTTAGTATATGATTTATTAATAAAGAATGAATGAGATACACAAAATACTTAAATATAGCTATTATTACGAGGAGGCATTGCACAACAGATTTCTTTTATTATTAAATATGATTAAGTCTCAAGGTGTTATTATCGGCTGTTATCCTAATAACTCGATCAGTTTCTCTCAATCAATAACATAAAATCAAGTACCGTGGGAGAGCCACGCTTCGGCATGAATGGGCCGGCTCGACCGGAGTGATACCACGGCCTCACAGAAAACCGGTGTGAAACAGCGCTTACGCTGTGTTTCATCGAGTGAGTGAGGATACCGGAGGCCCATACCCCAATCCATCGCCCCCTATCCCCCTCACCATCCCCCTTCCCCCCAGGCCGCCATAGTGTGGGTTACCATGCTGCATTGTTCTTTTTCGCATTGAGGATGGTGACCACCACTCTTGGATTCTGCTCATGCTTTCCATCAGGCAGGGCAGAGTCATTTTGGCAGCTTTAATATAAAAAAAAAAAATACCCTAAAAATTGCAAGAGATTATATTTTTTCCGAAACAATATGGCCGTCCATTTGTTTTAGTGCCAATATAAAGTCCGATTTACTCCTTAACTGGCCGGTAACAAAACAGACATAAACATCGCAGGTGTGAAAAGCCAAGTCGAGCCAGGTAACTCTATAATATAGCCAGCTTACATATTAAATAATATTTATCTGTTCGAAACAATGGGATTTACTTGCGGGCAACACGGAGGTCAAAATACCTGGGTCTAAAGAGCATTTACAGTAAACGACTTTGGTATATTTAATTTTTAGCTTGATATTGTCTAAATTAGATCAATTACTCATTCACGGACAAAACAAACTAACTTTTACATTAAATATGTTAGATAATATACTGAAAACATAAGAAACAAGGACTATGAGTAGTTGAAAGATGATACCTAATAAAATATATGCAGTTAGGTAAGATGCTCTCCTTCTAAACACAAAAAAATCTGTAAAGTAATTAGATAGCTCGAGATGCTTTTCAGGGTTCCGTATCGCAATAGGGAAAAACGGAACCCGAATAGGATCCCTTTATTGTCTGTCCTGTCTGTCTGTCTGTCAAGATCTTTTTCCTTAGTAATGCTGCAGTATTAAGCTGAAATTCATATAAAATACTCAAGTCCACTTTCCCTTGGAGCTGTGAAAAAATTAAACTTCTAGCCAACGCAATCAAAAGATACAACAGCCATAAACGGCTGCAAATTTTCAACATTCGCAAGAGAATCGATATCTATACTTCTCTCGAACTCAGAATCTTGAAATTTGGTACGAAGCAACGTCTCATAGCGCAAATAAAGAAAAAATTGTGAAAAGCATAAATTTTTAGTTACAACATATAATATACCTACAGGTTTGTATGGAACCCCCGGTGCGCGAGTCCGGCTTGCAGTTGGCCGGATTTTTATTTCTTAGGGAATTGAGAACGGCACGCGGATTATTGTTTTGAACTTATACCTTCGAGAACATTGGACATTGTTACATTTTATATAGGCATATTTTAGTATTGGTAAATAGTTTTAAAGATTTTAATGTTTAATAATAATTGTTGTTGTTGTTTAGATTTAAAAGTTAGATATTTGAACTTATACTGACTAATGAGTGCCTCAGTTGCGCAGTAGTAGAGAATACGACTGCTGTGCTTGAGGTTTCGGTCTCTTTTCTGGAGTGGGACCAAATGTTATAATAGTATGATCTGCAAATATTGGTTTCGGTGTTAGGATGTTTTCTATGAATCTTATATATATATATCAAAAAAGTATATATGTATTCAAATCAGCTCTCTATGCTTGGTTTGAGACTAAATAGCGTTGTGTGAATGTAGTAGATTATTATATTACATATAAATAACGAAAATAAAAGCAAAATAAGTAGATTGTAAACTTATCTTGTGTCGGTACAGTGTAGATGTCGTGTCGTCAGTTATGTAAAGTCCTTGTGTCGTGGGTTCACTATATCTACGATGTATGAGATTCGCTCCTGTAACAATAGTAAAGCTTTCAAACTCAAGTCTCGTTGGAATGTGCGATTTCAGGAAGCTGTGTAGATGTTTGAAGAGATGGTTCAATAGGAATATGGGTACATGAGAAAGAGAATCAGATGTAAATTTAGGCGATATTGTCAGAACTTTGTAATATTACTGAAATAAACCTATTTCAAATTTCAATAAACATTGTAGACGGGCTAGATTATATAAGTACCAGGTTCTATATTATCAGTAAAATATAAAAATGCCGTTTAGAATTGCTATTTCACGAAGAATAATTCCATCGTCCAGTTCATTCAATATATAAGTTTATGTATGGGATTTGCTAACGGTTGAGTCGGTGGAACAAGCAATAACTCGAGCCAGCCACCCACTCCGCCACCCCGGCGCTGTCCGTGTAATATCTACGTGTCGGCTCAACTGTCACTGGACTCGACGTTCGAACTATGATAACAGATATTTAGAATTAAACTTTGTAATTCTTCGTTTCTATTTTCTTATTATTGAGTGGGGGGTAATTAAACTCAATTTATTCAATTAATTAAAATAGATTTTTATTCCGAATTTTATAAATAAAATAATTTAATTTTTTTTAGTAGGTCTAATAGAGTAAAAATCATGATTATTATTTTTAATTTTATATAATAAGTGGATATAGGAAATTAGCGTTTCGTATGCGAGGAATATAGAGTAGTTTTTTTGTAAAAAAAAACCATACGGCGAGATTCAATAAGGTCTCTGAAGGCAGTTTGACACACCAGAGATAAAAAAAAAACGAAATTTGGATAACTTTTTATAAGTATTTTTTATGTCCGATGTGGTAGTCCAAACCACCTTTAGAGTTTATTTAGATCACTTTCAGGGTTATGGAGGTTCAATGCCAGTCATTTTCAGGTAAAACCGATTCAACAAGTAGCTGACCCCAAACAATATTGGGAATAATAAAGGCTATAAAGTTGGTGTGCCTTTTATAATATATAATATATTTATAATTTGCTTGGAAAACTATCTTCAAAACTATGTTATTTCATCTCCAGTTTAATTCTTAATTTAGGTGATACTTACTATTCATGCTGCTTTGTGTATTTATATGCGTTCATGTCTATAATAGTAAAAGTGCTGTTAACTGTATCTAGTGCAATAAGCGTAGCGTTTTCTCTCGCCAATTTTAATAGTTTCAATCAGAGTGAGTGTTGGGCAGCCGCTATTGGGCGGTACCAGGTGCGACTGTTCGGAGTACCGAGGGACATAAATACGTGACACATAATTAGGAAAGTAAATATTGACAAAATGATATGACAGAATACAAGTGTGAAACAGCGCCTGCGCTTAGTTTCACCAAGTGAGTCAGGATATCGGAGGCCCATAACCTAACTACTCCCATCAATCTCGTCATCCCCCAAAGGCCGGCAACTCACTTGTTACACCTCTAGTGTTGCTGTCCATGGGCCATCAGGCGATACGTCTGCTCGTTGCCCCCTATTCCATAAAGAAAACTGTTAATATTTACAGAGGCTGGCTATAACTGGTATATTTTTTATTGAGCAGCAAAGTTATGAAGTTAATTCAGTTTTCGGACTACTCAGGTTGCTACTGAATTGTTGACTTGGCAATTTAATATCCTCGTTATATATAAATATATAAAGAATGCGGTAGGATTGCAATACAATTTAAGCAATTCCGGCCTTTTTGTGCATACAATCTCAGCCTCGTCTCCCTATATCATTCATACTCGAATAATCTTAAATGCAATTCGATTTACTTTTCACCGGGTTCACCGCTTTTTAGTCAGACTTTCCTTGATATCGATAAAATATATGCTTTTAAAATCGTACTGAACTTTAATGTTTGATATTGACAATAAAACCGCTCACTATTTTCATATTACAAAAATTTATGTACAATCAAGAGTCCTAAACGCAGCCCGTGATGATCTTATTTATCAATTCTGTGTCTAAAAATTTGTAATTTTATTACTCTATTCATTAGAATACACATTTATGTATGTTAATATAAAGCAAGTTTTTGATAGAGTTATTATATGTGCACCATGTGAGAGAGTCTATAATTTAGAAGCTATTTTAATTTACTTTATACATAAAAATCTATAAACAAAAACAGTTTACTTGATTTAATATTCTTATGAATTTCTAACAGTCCGTTGCGAAAAACTGTTTGTCTTAGATATTTCTTTCTTTTATTGAGGAAAATTATAGGGTACATACAGTCATAATAAGGTAGTCAAGTGGTAAACATATTTACGTTGAGTGGAAATGCGGGAAATTGTGCCGAAGTTATATTTTATTACTTAACACTTTGAGTGCATATGCGTTACTGAGTTTAACGAGCGTTTCGACACTATGTAATTTGCTGTAGTTTGAGCTAAGTTCTGGATAATTACAATCCATTTAAAGACTACAAAATATAATAACTTTAGTCCCGTACTTTCGTTCACATATACCTGCGACCCACACAGAAGCGGCGTGAGATTAGATTTTCTAATGGTCAGCCAAGTTCAGCGCTCTCGGGTCGTCATACCCGACCTGTTCCAGATGTCCACTTACCGCCCACATGACTACAGGACAGCGAGCTTCCGCAATTAGTCGGCTTACACACCTTACTTCGTAAGTTGATCGAATTAAAGTAGCTTGCTTTCTTTATCTTTATTATCACGGTGTCAAAAGGGGAACTCAGAATGGTAGGCTTTGTATTTTGTTAGAAATCTAACCAAAATATGGGTTTATACTTTTTAATAATGGTTGTTACAAAATTAAATATCTTCATTTGAAACGAAGGGTGGGATTAAACTATAAGCTCTTTAACTTTAAATTAAGTCAAATATATACCTCAGAGATATATATTTATTACTTAACTAGAAATACTGCTCTACAATCAACAACCTTCAACAGACCCGTCCAGTCCTGCTATCTACGTTAGCTATCCATAAAATACATATAAAAATTGCAGAGTTTTATTATTTTAATTATCTGTGCATTGAATGTACAAATCCGGGAATTAGCCCATGTATTTGGAAAATTCTTTTTGTATGAGATTTATTATTGAGGAATATTATAGGGTATGCCATATCACATTTAAGCCTCAGAAGGTTATCAGCTGCTATAGAGAATCTGCAAATATATTATTGATATTGAAGGTTGGACGACAAAGTGATTTTGGTGACACACTGCAACGCAAAAAACGGTTTTGAATACAGTTAAAATCAAAGATTTGTGTGCATAAACATTGAATGTTAATTTTAAATTCTTTTATGTAACATGTACTAGTATTTACGAAAAGTATACATAATAGGCATTTATATTAGTTGCCGAAAACCCATAGTACAAGTTCTGCTTAGTTTGGGACTAAATAACTTTGTGAAAATGAGCTAAAAGATTGTTGTTCTCTTTGTTTCATTAAAATGTACATTATTTTAGAATAATTACATTGTTAATTACTTTTAAATATTTTATTTCATTTATTTGTCTAACATAACCTATAATCTTTAAATACTATTGCTTGCAAAATAGTTTAAGCTTAGAACTTTATAGATTGATCAGCCATAGCCGAGAAACCTGTGTGTTACAGTTGTAATTAAAGGATTAAGTTAGTATCTCCACTACCGATAACTTGCTAAGTACAAGTAACTAAGCTTATAATTATTCTCTTAAGATGTTGTTATTAGTACAGTAATTAGTTTTGCCAATCGGCATAAACCTCATAAAGACGTATTGTAACACAATCTTTATTTAATGCTCTCCCTGACTAGACACCACAATAATCTTCGTAGACATATTCTTCCCTCCTTATGGGCCAGGGATGAGAAGATTCGAAGCGATTTTTTTATCCTATCAACCAAAAAATCAAAAGAAAAATGGGTGAGCACAAGCCAATACTTATTTGTCGTTGTTGATGAACAACATCGTGAACTGAAGTTTGCCATATTGCAGTTGTTTTCGGGATATTACGTTTTTGTCAAAAAGTTATAAGTATGATTATAATTTACTAGTCCAAAGTCAAAGTAAATAGCAAATTACGCTGAATAACCGCATTGCAAAGACAAGAAAAACTTAAATCAAATCTTAACATTAACCCTTTTAGCCGGCGTGCTATATCATGTGTTATTGATTTTGTGTATTTCTGTCTTTGTTTTGAGAAATAAACTATATTATTATTATTATTATATTATATATATAGCGGCCAAAAATCTCTTTTCTAAGAACAGATCTATCTCTAACCAGTAGACTTCTAAAGACTCTTATTTAATCAATTCTTTTACTGTTGAACTTACAAATTTAAAGGCTTTATAACCTTGCGATTTTTGCGTAATATCTGGTTCCCACACATTTCTCATCCAAATGATTTCACGGATGTGACGTACTCGTTTTATACATGGACCTAAGTAAAATAATTTCAACAAGAAGTTGCGATACTTTAACCGGACGGCGGGCGTTAGGCTTGTGTAGTTCCGGCCCTAACAAGAATATTGTAATCATAATATTGATTTCGTTACATGATTATGTCTTATTAAAAAGTCTCTAAGCATCATTATTAGTGCTGTTTGCCGGAAACGGATGGGATTGTCGCTTTATTCTTGCACTGTTAATATTTATAATGTTGATTGGTCGCCGCTAATAAAAGTGTTACTAAACATCTAGTTTGAAAAGGTTATATGTAATATTTGTTAATATTGTTTCTGTGGCCGCACTGGTCATGGGCTACATTATACTACGATACGAAGCCGAGTCGTTAGTATAATGAATCTTTATCATTTTCGGTTTTCTTCTGCTATGATATGCGTAAATAACACATGTAAACCTCCCTCTTAAATAAATTTTCAATCAATCTAAATCTATTGCGGAAATCAGCATTACAATCCAATAAGTAGTAGTTTTAAAGATCTAAGCGAACGGCGAAGCGACTTCATTTTATACTATGTAATATTAAATGTATGAATAACCACAGAACATACAGGCATAAAATTACAAAAGAAAATATATATTAACGTTTTAAATTTGTCGAAAATTTTCACCACATTTAGATTTTTCTATGGAATAGGCGCCAAACAAGCAGTCGCCCGCAGCACCAGAGGCGTCACAAATGCGTTGCCGGCCTTTGGGGGTTGGGGAGGGGAATGGGGGAGGGATTGGGATATGGGCCTCCGGTATCATCAGTCACTCGGTGATACACAGCGCAAGCTGTTTCACACCGGTTTTCTGTAAGGCCGTGGTATCACACCGGTCAAGCCGGCCAATTCGTGCCGAAGCGTGGTTCTCCCACGGTTGAGATTTGATATAGATGGCGCTATATAAGATGAAATTGTCCCGACAATGACATCAATTAATAATTCTGCATATAATTATATTGAAAAACAGACAATTGAGGTTCTAATTAAACTAATATTTAGCAGAATGGGATATATTTATTATCGTCAGTCGATAAAGAAAAAAATCATCACCATTTCAACATTAATGAAAACTAAAGTTATTTAAATTCACTAGGTATATTCTGAGATTAAACTCACTTGCACTTATTCCACAATTTTATGTATTTATTTATATACTCTTGACCGGTTTCGCCTTATGGTATCAGTGACAGGTGTCATGTGTAAAAAATAATAATAATAATAAAATAGTGGAATATGTGCAAGTGAGTTTAATTCCAGATTGTATTGCAACAAGTTCCATCAAGTGCCGACAATCGAAAGTATAAATTACACTAGGTATATGTAAAAAACAATTATATGTAACATAAACTTTATATCTTAATGACAGCTTTCATTTTTACTACAACCGGTAATGACGGGTAAACAATAAAACTGTTTCATAGAACATTAAAGACCTTTCGTCACTAGGAAAAAAAAGTCGTGCACAATTTCCTGCAGTAGCTGCACGAGAGTTGAACAATGAGTAAGAATGCACCGTGTCGATATAAATTGTCGATAGTACCATCATCATACTAAAAAAACTCGAAAATAACTCTTTCTATACGTCTGTTACTCTTTCACGACTAAGCCGCTACGCCAGTTTCAACAAAATTTGACACGAAAACACTTTTATTCTTAAAGAAATACATAGGCTTTACCGTTGAACCTTATTAAGTTACCGCAAAAGCTGAATCTTATTAAGTTTTCAAAACTTAAAATTCAATTATGATAACGGTACATTCCGTATACTAATTTAAATTATATTAGGGTTAAATCGCAACACTACTTTTACTACTATCACTATTACTAACTGAAAATAAAGGCACGCGTTCCAACACTATTTTTCTGCTCCAACTTTAATTCGTTTTTAACGCGTACTCGAGCAAAATAAGTACACCATCAAATAACTTTTTAAGTGGCGAAAACGCACACCCATAATCATTGTCAATTTTATCAGATTTTTTCTTTTTTATTGCACATCATTTAAAATATATTTTAGATTACACATTCAAATTAATCATTATTTAAGGAGAGTTCTTTAGATCTTTCAGTTTTTCATATAAGGTTTATAATTTTTATGAGTTTTTTTTTTTTCCTTTCCGCTTGTTTCATTAAATTTCTAAACATAAATACAATAAATAAATATCTTCTCATTTAAATGAAAATTCTTAGATATTTTTAAAGACATCGATATATCTAGCAACAAAAACAACACTGGGAGTCCAAATTATAACCAACAATCATTCCTTATTTTATAGAAACTATATTGACAGTACATCACTCATCACCGCCACTAGATACTATCCACAATTAGTGCTGTGCTATCGGTAATTACAATCAGGTATCGATAGTTGTTTACGAGCGAGATGAACGGTCTTCTCTTGTCTAGCTATTAATTGGATGTGAAGATTGGTATTTATTAGGAAATGATATGATGAGGTTTCGTATTATCTGTTGTTTCCGACTAGTTGCGTAGGTTTAATAAACGTACAATCATGTTTTACGGCAATCTGAACCCACTAAGTTTTTTTCATTTACCATTTATTTAAATTAATCATGAACGTCACATGCATTCATAATTAAATAAGAAAATACTTTTTAAAATAAAGAAATACACATATGTTTGATTTTTGTTTGTTTTGTTTGTCCGACTAAGGTAATAAATTACTCAGGACAACATCACTGCAAAGAGACAGGAAAGCTTGGAAACAACCCCTTGAACAAACCCTTTTTATATTACGGGGTGGTGTGCCGGAATCGAACCGACTCGGTATGCCACGCTGCGCCTGAGACGGGAGAGATCTGGGAACGGCTTTCTTGCGACATCCGGACCCCTCCCAGCGCCTGCCCGTACTGAAGCATTAATTAAAAGCAAAGCATTCCTGTAGTCTTTAAGCTATCGGAAGTGTTCAAAACTATTTCATCATTTTAGGGGATTAGTAAAACCTTCAGAAGCACAAGGAATTCGAGCTCATGAATACGAATGTTACTACAATAACATACAAACAGCTGATTACCATTTAATTAGCATTTACTTAGGCAGGAATGCGAGCTTAGTTACGTGAGATAGTTGAAGGTAACTCAAGGCCGTATACTTCGATGATTTGAACGATTGTTATTGATCATTGATAACCTTACAACTGTCGGCCGGATAAAATAGGTTTATTTGTTTGATCAAGTATCTACAGGTATATTTAGTAATGGAATTCAATGTTAAGGCATTTTAACCGCTGTCAAATTGAAGTTCATTTAATTTCTATTAATGTAGTAAAACTGATCTTGCTACTATTCTAAATGTTTTGGTTTCATTAACTACTAGTTTTTGCCCGCGGCTCCGCTAGCGTTAATGCTGTAAAGGGTAGCCTATATCTTTCTCGAAGGTCCAATCTATACCGAAATTCATGCAAAGTGGTTCAAAGGTTTTCCTGTGAAAGCATAATAGGCAGACAGACAGACAGAATTACTTTTAAATTTATAATGTTAGTAAGGATGTGGATGTTTGTGTAAGTTCCTTTCTCATAGTCTGATTGTCTTTGCCAAAGTAAATTAAAATGTATGTAATTAATTGGATATTGTTGTAATTAATGTGTGATTATTACATATATTGCATATTTTGTCAATATCAAGTTAATAAATCTGAATTTACGTAATGCAATGTAGCAAAATGGTTGGCCGCTTGATTACCGTGGGAGAGCCACGCTTCGGCGTGCAGGGCGCGACTCGACCAGAGTGATACTTGCGCTGTGTTTCGCCGAATGAGTGAGGATACTGGAAGCCCATTTTTTTTTTTTTTTTTTTTT